>VXBX01009795.1:27369-94358 GCA_013400415.1 Scytalopus superciliaris | reverse complement strand
CACCTCGGGCAGCGGCCGGCAGTACCTGGAGCTGGAACTGGGCCGCGGGGCACTGCTGGTGAGGGAGCGCATGGACCGCGAGGCGCTCTGCGAGCTGAGCCCCGCCTGCTTCCTCAGCCTGGAGCTGGTCATCGAGCAGCCCATTGAGGTGCACAACGTGGAGGTGGAGGTGCTGGACATCAATGACAACGCGCCGCGGTTCCCCCGCCAGGATTACCGGCTGGAGATCAGTGAGTCTGCCGTGCCCGGGGCCCGTTTCCACATTGAGAGTGCCCATGACCCTGATGTGGGCACCAACTCTGTGCAGAGCTACCTGCTCAGCCCCAACCGACACTTTGCCCTGGACCTGAAAGGCTTCCAGAGTGGCAGCAAGCTCCTGGAGCTGGTGCTGCAGCAGCCACTGGACCGGGAGCAGAGTGCCCTGCAGCAGCTGGTGCTCACTGCTGTGGATGGTGGGGACCCCCCCAAGTCTGGTACTGCCCAGATCTCTGTGCGAGTTATGGATACCAATGACAACCCTCCTGCCTTTGACCGCTCCACCTACACCGTGAGCCTTCTGGAGAATGCCCTGCCTGGCACGCTGGTGGTCAAACTCAATGCCTCAGACCCTGATGAGGGCTCTAATGGGGATGTGATCTACTCCTTTGGCAGCTACACCCCACAGAAGGTGAGACAGCTCTTTAGTGTGGACCCACATTCGGGGGAGGTGCGGGTTAATGGCACTTTGGACTATGAGGAGGCATCCTCCTATGAGATCTATGTACAAGCCACTGATCAGGGCCCTGTTTCTATGGCTGGGCACTGCAAAGTGCTGGTCAACATTGTGGATGCCAATGATAATGTTCCAGAGGTGGAACTGACTTCCCTGTACAGCCCAGTGCCAGAGGATGCAAAGGCAGGAACTGTGGTGGCCCTCATGAGTGTCACTGATCAGGACTCAGGGCTGAACAAGAAGGTGAGCCTGCGCATTCCCCCCGGCCTCCCCTTTGCACTCAACTCCTTCAAGAATTCCTACACCTTAGTCACCCAGGGAAAACTGGACCACGAGAAAGCAGCAGCCTACAACATCACAGTTACGGCCACTGACTCTGGGAGCCCCGCTCTGTCCTCCCAGAAGGTGATCCATGTGGAAATCTCAGACATCAATGACAATCCTCCACGCTTTGAGGAACCTGTGTACTCAGTTTACATCCCTGAGAACAACCCCCTTGGAGCCTTCCTGTGCACTATCAAAGCCACTGATCCAGATGTTGCCGAAAATGCCTATGTGTCCTATTCTCTACTAGATGGGGAGATTGAAGGGCTACCTGTTGCTTCCTATGTCTCCATTAAATCTGAGAGTGGCAATATGTATGCTGTCAGGTCCTTTGACTATGAGACACTAAGGGAATTCCAGGTGGTTGTCCAGGCTCAGGATGCTGGAAACCCACCACTGAGCAGCACTGTCACTGTCTACATCTACGTGGTGGATGAGAATGACCATGCTCCCCAGATTCTGTATCCTACCTCAACCAACACTTCAGCAGCCCTGGAGATGATCCCGCGCTTGGCATATGCTGGATATTTGGTAACCAAAATTATAGCCATTGATGGAGACTCAGGACAAAATGCCTGGTTGTTCTTCTCCCTGGTGCAAAGCTCAGATCCAGGTTTGTTCAGGATAGAGCTCCATACTGGGGAGATTAGGACTACTCGCAAACTGGAGGAGGACAGCATGCCTACTTTCAACCTGACGGTGGAGGTGAGAGACAATGGAGAGCCACCGATGTCCTCATCAGTAGCCATCACTGTTGCCGTGGTGGACAGAGTTTCCAAAATCATCCCTGATAGAAGAAGACACTTTAAAAGCCCAAGCAATTACTCAGAGATCACTCTTTATCTCATTATCGCTTTGAGCGCCATCTCCTTCGTTTTCCTTTTCACAATCATTGGGCTTACTATTATCAAGTGCTACAGATACAGTCTGTATGGGAGCTCCTGCTGTGCAGGGTGCTGTGCAGTCAGAGAACGGAGCCCTGCTGAATTGTACAAGCAGGCCAACAACAACATTGATGCTAGGTTGCCCCCAGGTTTAAAAGTACAACCCCATTTCATTGAAGTGAGGGGCAATGGGTCTCTCACTAAGACCTACTGCTATAAGGCATGTCTGACTGCAGGATCAGGAAGTGACACTTTCATGTTTTACAATACCTGTGGCCCAACAGGAACTACTGGTCCCTCTGCAGTGATGACTGAGAGGCATCTGACAGGACAAAGTGGGCAGAGTGCACAAAACCTGATCATACTTAGAAATGACTCCATTACTCCTAATGAGGTGAGGCTACATTGGTAATTCGTCTGCACAGTTCTCTGAGCAAATCTGTACTCAAGCAGAGGTTCCAACTGGAAAATGCAGAGAAAATGTATTCCCTCTGGGGCCCACTGACACCCAGCTATGAAACTTGGTTGTAATGAATCTAATCTGTGCAATGCATTTTGTTTCTAGGTAAATACTAAGACTTTTAGAGTCTGGTTGGTAAGTTCAGTATATGCATCTGTTGTTTGAGATGCACCTCATTTTTGCAGCATATGCTGTACCAAGTATTGCGTCCTTCCCTTTTCTCTTACAGATTTAAAATTGCCAGCTGCCACAGAGTTGTAGGGGTGACACATGTGGTCTCAAAGTTTTAATGCTAAAACTAATATTGCAGGAACAAAATGGTGAAAATCAGTGACTAACCTGGAAATCAAAAAGTTACGTTATGGCACTTATAGATGTTTGCTGCTTCACTGATTTCACACCTAAGCAAAGCTGTTGAATTTAGATCATTGCAATAATATGCTTTCCTTACAAATATGGGGGTGTTTTAGTTGTCTGAAAACTGCAGCCCCTCGTCTGATAATGTTTGTTCTACCCAGTGCTGCATTTGATGCTTTCTGGCTGGTGACAAACCAGTGACATTTTGTAGAGACTTATAGCAGGTTACCATCATTAAGTTACAGAGTGACAACTTCTAACCTGCTGGGTTGCTATTGAAAATTGCTTCCTACCTGTGGTTTGACCAGCCCTGTGTTAACCTTTGCAGTATTTTCCCACAGTGAAGAATTAATGGTTGCTTTATTCTGGCATGCAGGCAGCCTGCAGTTGGTGTGTGGTTTGCATGATCTGTGCAGTTTCCTTTTCACGCATACTGGAACTGAACTCAGAAGCACTCACAGGGGAGACTAATTCTGGTTCACAAAAAGAAAATATTGTAATTGCTGTGTGTTGTGTGTACCTTACAATTGTGGCAGGCATAATGTGTGCTATGCCTCTAGACCTCGGAAAGGTAGGGAAATAGCTGGTGGGATAGAAAGGAACCTGACTTGTGTATTCTTGCCACTGAAATAGAACTCATTTATTTATTTCTTTATCCACATATGGAAGTGTTAGCATCTTTTGCAACTGTTTAGTTATGCAAAGATGCCCAAATCTTAAGGTCTGGCAAGTCCCCCATAAAAATGCTTTTAGAGAGTAATGATCACCCATTCAACATTAATCCATTCAAATTTAATGCAGTGCCTTTCTGTAAATCACAGCAACAGGGCATGGAGGAAGTACTTTTTCTTTTTCCACAGTTTTTGTACCTTAATTTTTCTGAGTGTAATAAAGTGCCTGGAGTCTGTTTGATATAGGAGGGAATATGAGATATGCTCTATAAGCTGAGGAATCAAAGAGTGAAATATGCACTCTACATCAGATTTTTGGAGGGGAAGGGGGCACAGGCAAGAGAAACAGTAACTAGAAATGGCTTCACTTTGGATGCAAGATCAAGGAAATTAGTTTAACAGATTCCTGACAGGTTTTGGGAATCATTCCATTGAATGCAATGAATTAGCAGGTTTTGATTAGCAGTGCAGATCAGCCAGTGGCAGCAAAGCTAGGCCAAACTTGGAATACAAAAGTAGAGAGATACATAGAGCAAACTAATGAATGCTGCCTGTGTGAAGTTATAATCCAAAAGATGAATCAATTATTCAAATAGTTCTATATGATTTAAACAGAGGTGAAATTCTGACAAATTCTGCTCATCCCAAGTTCTTTCCTTTGATCTCTGCTTCTTAACCTCTCCTGTTGTAAGACATTCTATGAAGATGCATCAATGCCATGTGTGCATGAGCAAATGGACCAATGTAATGGCATGCACTACTTACTAATTCCTAGGTAATTACATACTAAAAATTGTGTCTTTCCCTTGTTTCAAGCTCAGCATCTGCACTGAAGATGCCATCAATTGCTTAGCAACACTGAATTCTACTTTTTAAGGATAATGGTCTTTGTATTATTAGATCTTCAGAGAACTGTGTTTCTCTCTTTAGTTGCAGTGAACTTTGCATCAGCCTTTAAAAGCCGGTGCCTTCACCTGTGCAGCATAAAAACAGGCATCATTGTCCTTATGAATCTCTGATCTATTTGTTACTTTTGGATAATGTGAACAGGTCTTTTCTTTTTTTTCTTCGCCACAGGTTTTGGAAATGGATTTTCTTTTGGTTGTTCAGTGATGAGGATGGGACCAGGTGAATGGGTTTCCTATGCATGCATATAGGGTTTCAGAACGGCTAATGTCTTGCAAATGTTTTTTATACAGTGAGAAGAAGAGCATTTCAAATTTATTTGGGATTCATCTCAGTAACAGTCTGGGCAATAAGGTCTTAGTTCTTTTCATATTTCCCGGTAAGGTCAAAGATACTAATATTTACAGTAAGTTGTGGCTGACTTTATTGGGTCATTAGAAGGATGCAGTGGAAGGGAAAACCAAGTGCAATAAGGTTGGGTAGGGAATTTTTTGTATCTGGGGAAACTCTGACTCCTGTGTGACTATTCCTTTTTTATGGCTAGTGCTGTAATGGTGGAGTGGGAGTTTGTTTCTGCAAGACAAGCTCTGCTTCTGTGTTCACCCTGCTTAGGTGTATGGTCCTTTAGAGGTTTGTAAGTATGGCTTAAACCAAGAGTGTTTCAAAAAGAAGAAATGTACTAATGAAGCTGCACAGGAAGCCCTGGACACTGTTATTGCTGGCAGGAGGCTGGTGATAAGGATAAGCAGTGCAGGGTTAATGGGTATTGCTCTCTCATCAGATAACGGCTGCACTGGGACTAGGCAGGCAATGTAGGCAAAATATAGGGATGGAAAAATACTGTGGCTTCATTTCTGGCACAGTGTAAAGTTATGGGCAGCCTGGATTCCTGTCCTTCATAAGGGGAGTGCACACAGCTGTGAAGGGGGGTGTGTGAAGATGTGATTTTATTACTGGGCCCTGCTGCAGCCATGATCTGTCATTTTCAGGAAAGGTTTCAGTGCTTTAGTCTGGAGTCTGTTTCCTCATATTCCTGTGAAGATACTGAATGATGTCTGAGTAGTGTCTGGTCCTTGCTTTGTCTTTTCATCTTTTCTGTCTTGTTCTTACATCCTGTGCAGTTAAGCTTGTTCCTTATGTCTTGCATCTCATGACAACTTTTTCTCTTCAATGCGGGAAATGACTATCAAACCAACCTGTTTTAACAGGAGTGTTCTGCCCCAGAAGGCAGCCTGGCACATTCCTAATGATGAGTGGGCAGTTTGGATACTTGGTAGAACTAAATATAAACTCTTTATATTATACATTTCCTTGTGCCTATATTTTTTGTGTTGTGATACATGTGGCTGACAAAATATGGTATTTCCTATGCTGTTCAGAAATGAACTTTCATTTTGCTCTATGGACACTTTTAAAGAAAGTGGGGAAAAAAAGCTGCACATTAGTGTTGGTAAGACCCAGGAATTCCTTGGGGTTTTACAGCTGTTTGCTCTGCTTCTAGATCTCTCTCTCTTCATTTTTCACTTCAAAACCAGCCTGCTAAACACATTGAAAAAACCCAAGCAACATATGAGTTGAACACATCTTTATGCTGCTTTAAATGCAAGCATATTTTGAAGTGTCTAAACCTGGTAAACCCACAGCATTGTTTGTAGCAGTCTTTCCAAGAGATTTCTCTCAGAGGATTTAAAGGTATTAATGGTGCAATATCTTACAATCTCAGTTCAAGAGCTTAAGCCTTTAAGAAATTCTCCAGCCCCACTGACATTGAAAAGGTTAACTATAAATGTTTGTTCTTTTGCTTAGTGGCAGTGTCTGAACCTGCTCTGCTAAGCAGGGGCAGTGATCTGTGCTTCAGGGCAGTCAGACGCTTGGTTTTATGTTTACTGCTGTGCCAGCAGAAATGTGCATCCAAGATTAAGCAGAGGTGTTTTCCTTCTCTTGGAACTCATTAAATATACTTTACAGAAGCTTTTGCCTGTTCCCTTCACTTCAGTTTTCTTAGAGTTAGGAATGCAAATGAACACTGCCAGAAAGAAAATCTTTGGGCTTCTGAATTAGACCTGTTTCCTTTCTGATTTCTTGTATGATAAACACGTTTGAATAGTTTGTTTTCCTCATGAAATTAATTTTAAACATTTACAGAAGGAAAGCAGGAATAGAAGCCTCTGTTTCCTCATATCTGTCAACATTGTCTCACTGGAAAATAAGCAGAGCCTTATGTGGTCAGAAGTTCTAAAAGGCTTTTCTTATTCCTTCAAAGCAGATATATTTGGTAAATATACCTTATGTCATTCTGGTGTGCATTTGTGCAGAAACAGAAATGGAGTGGGATGTTCATAACAATCTCAGCATCTGGTAACTGTAATGGTTTGATTCACATTTCTCTACTTCAAACAGGTTTTGTTCTAACAAGCTCTGAAGTGAAAAGTAGTGTTTACTTTGATTTACATGAGTGTGGGATCAGAACATTTAAAAAATTTAGAAACTGTCCCCCTCCCAGGGACAAATTCTTACTCTGTTGAAGCTTCAGCCAAAAAGGAGAACTGAGCATAATGTCAGGAACAATGTATTTTCAACTGAATTTATTCTCCACAAACCAATGAAATGATTTTTCAATTAACCCCTTTGAAAACAACTGTGTGACATTTTCCATGAGATTTTTTCTCCTAAGGTGGCTCCATTTTATATTACACATTCACTTTGCCTGTCAGACTTCCCAATAGGATTGATTGTTTATGACTAGTGGCATTAATGCTTGTGGTTATGTGGTTGCCTGAAAGAACCAGCAGGAGCAAACTGGTGGCATGAGATGTTCACCTCGTGTGGTGACAACTACTTCTATAGGCACCTGAATAGATTTTTGACTGATCTCACACTGTGACAGTGTGTGCTGTCACTGAATCAGAAAAAGCAGGTGATGGAGAAACAGGGAATTATTCATTATTTCTGTGCTGGATCATGTGATTTTTCTCACCTTCACTGATGAGTGGTGTTGACAGGACCACTGGAGTTGCTACATGGCCTTCAAAACTTTCTGAGGGAAATGTCAAGCTAAAATTACCTTTAAGTTAAAAGAATGTGCTGAATTGTGATTGGCAGGGTCTTGTAATGAGTTGGGAGCTGGGGCAGCAAAAGGA
Source organism: Scytalopus superciliaris (assembly GCA_013400415.1). Taxonomy (NCBI): domain Eukaryota; kingdom Metazoa; phylum Chordata; class Aves; order Passeriformes; family Rhinocryptidae; genus Scytalopus; species Scytalopus superciliaris. Next base: position 86,904 of record VXBX01009795.1, on the reverse strand, counting down.
ATGATACTGTTGTGTGGCACAGTGAGAGTGTGGGGATATACAAGTGGGAAGCATCTGGACCACTCCAGAGCCTCTATTCCTCTTTGTGTTTCCTCTCTGTACTCACACTTCCTTGTCCACTGTACTTTGTCCTGGTGGTGTTGGTCTATGACACAGCTACACATCTCCCAGCCAAGTCTGTCATGGGGCTTTGCAGGGGAACCCATTGAGAGCTGCTGTGCAGTCCCCCGTCCCCTGGGACTGCCTCAGGACTCAGCTCTGCTTTGAGATGAGCTGTGTTATGTCATGGCACTGTGACTGTGTGCTGTGGGACACATGGCCATGTGGCAGGTGTCAGGGGGTGGTGTGGTAATGGTGGGCTGTTCATAGCCAGAGATATAAGCCAACCAAGCATTCAGACTGTGAATTCCTGGTGCATCTGTAAAAATCAATACATCTGAGCTTGGGAAATGTATTGCTGAGCAGGTTTGCTTCTTCTTCTGTGCTGAATTTCTATTACTGGCCATGCTTTTTTGCTTTTATAGCCCCATCTCCTTTAGAGATGTATTGAAACAACTTTTCTCTTATGACCAGAGGATCTGAAAGCATCACAAAAGGAGAAGCAGGTTATGCTGACAAAATAGAAATTTCCCTGATTTTTGTCAGTTGTGAGACATTGACCTTTGGTAACACAAGTGTGGGACAAACATGTGTCTTGGTGAGCTCGGAAATTACCCAGTCAAGCAGTCAGCACATGGTAAAACTGGGTGAAAACTGGTCTGCACAAAGGCAGACTGCTGCCGAGCTGCCTGCTCCCCCTGTTCTTCCTGCAGTGACTTCAAAAAGAAGTCACAGACATTGACTTCTTTTCACAGTTAAAAAACAGCCCCAACAGTCAACTGTGGCAATAGACCTTTCCACCTCCAGAGTATATTCTTGTCATCCTGCCCTGACAGCCCTTCAGTAGCTACAAGCTGCTGCTGCTTCTGGATAGTCATCCTTGAAAATGCCAGTCTCCTAATTGCTGTTTCTCTTATGTTGAAGTGAGGAGTCTTGGTCCATACACATGAAGTGTACAAATGATGAATTTCTCACTGATGAGTTTCTCCTGCCATCACCTATTTATGATTTGGTGTCTGAAAGTTCCCACTCTAAGCAGAACATAGAATTTTGTCATTGAGCCAAGGGCTGGAAAGCTCTCAGCTGAAAACCAAAAATCTGTATTCTGTGAGTGGCCATTTTCCTCTTTTCTCACTTCTACCCAACTTGTGTCAGACTTTTCCAGTGATTGATGTAATCTCACTTCCTGTGTTTTGCCTGGGACTGTGGTAAGATTCCTCCTCCTCACACTGCCTACAAGCCTACATGAACGCTCTCAAACTGGGAAAGAGAACAAAGAGGCTTTTCTCAGTCCAGCAGTTCTTCTGCTATAAAAAGTTCCCCCCAAAAAAGCCAAATTCTTTGGTGTCAGCACCCTTCATAGTCAACAAAGGCAAGCTCAGGAGGGGATCTGATCAGTGTGGGTTGTTCTGTATCCTCTTTCATTGACCGTTACTACATGGTTGACTTTAGAATTGCTTTGACATCCCTGGGACTGGGGCCAAAATGGAATTAATCAGAAAATACTAGAACCATGCATAATGGGCTTCTTGTCAAACCACTTTCTGCTAAACTCAGCAGAACCTGAGCATGGCAGAGAACAGGGGGCTAAATGGGAAGGAAATTACTAGCACAGATGTTTAATGTGTGGTTGCAAAGAGCAGCCTCCTCCCTTTTGTGTAACTCAGACCATAAAGAATACTAGTATGTGCATCATCCAAGAACATCTCACTCTTGAGTGATGCTGGACCTGGGAAGGATCGTGATAGAGCACTACTGTAAGTTGTAATTGCTCCATTTTTGTTTGAATAAAACCTATTGATCCAGGGAAGAGCATACCCCAAACCTCAAGAGGAAAGATAGAGTTGGCTTTAAATAATTCAGAATATTCAACACTTTCTTTTTCTCTTTCAAGTAATGGGGCCAAATTCATTTCTGATCTGCCTCCAATAATTTGAAGAGAATTAAACCATTACTGTCATATATTATTTGTGTGCTTGGCACTGTGCAAGACGCATCAGGAATGAATGTAGTCCATTATGTTTCTGGACATAAGTTCTGTCTTTGCATTCCAGTGCCTGAATTTAAGCACTGACTGCAATATCACCTACAGAGTAATGGTTTGAGCATCCTGAGAAATAACCTTGCTATGTCCTTAGGGCTTAATTTTAAGGTACCTGAGTTTACATTCATTAGCTGTACTTGAAAATTATAGTGATGGTCCCCTGACCATGTGAAAAAGATTTTCTGGAGCAGTTTTTGATCAACAGAGGATTTCTTAATTATCTCCTTATTTAAAGAGTCATTCTGCAGCACATCAGCATATGCTGAGGTTTGTTGGTCAAAGGGTATTGCTGGCTGTTTTTCCCTTGTACCTCTTACGCCCTCTCATGAATATGGAGAACCTAGTAGGTTTTGGTATTATGGAAGAACATGTTTGCCTACAATAAAAGACTTGCTGCAGTCTGCAAATCTGATACCATCCAGTGCAGTCCTCTGCAGTCCTCTAAATTCTAGCAGGCACTGCCCCACATGTCCCTTTCACAGTGGGCTGCATCTACACACCCTCAGGCAGATGCTATTCAGTGCAGGAGTTCGAGTGTCCTCAGCTTTCCAGGTAAACAAACAACGTGTTTTCTGCATTTATGATGTTTTTCTATCCTGTGCCCAAAATGTTGATGAATGTGTGAAATAACTGCCCACCAGTTTCCAGCATTAAATGTTGTTCCACAGAGATCATCTCTAGCCCAAGGCCTTGGCATTCAAACAAGGTTATTACAGAGATGCTCTCTGTGTGCCCATTTGAAAATTTCTTTAGATTTATAGAAAGATTTGGCAATTCATAAAAATTGAGTAAATCCACACAGCATTTCCTGACAAAATTATCCAGATGCATATGGTTTTTAATATCTGTAACTGACACTAACAACATTATCCTGGGCTTTTGTTTCTACAGCCGAAACACCCCAACCCGGACTGGCGCTACTCTGCATCCCTGAGGGCAGGAATGCAAAGGTATGTGTGGTGTTTGTCCAGTGAAGGGGAATTCTGTCTTTGTCCTCTGTGAAAAGGACAAACTCTGGTTCTTCTGATGCCCCAGACTGATGTTATCCATGCTGAGATGGAAAGTACCTGAGTTCTGCTGCTGTCACTTCCAATCTCCCAATGTTAGTGTCAGTCTGACTTGCATCTTACGCTGTTATTGTAGTACTGTAGATCTGTGCTTTTTTATTTTTATTTTACCTCCTGCCTTTGTATACATTGATTGTCAAGGCATAATCGCTCCTATTATTGAATCATTTAATTGTGATTATATACTTTCTGTTTATTTTAAAGCTCCCTGTAATCATCAATGCTGATGTTTCAATAGGCAGTCTGCAGCACTGCTGTGTTTTCCATTTCCTTGTTACTCATTACCATAAAAGTAGCTGCTCCTGCAGTAGGTTTGTTAAGCACATGGTGCAATCAAGAAGATTAATACAGTTGAAAGGACTTTTTGAAGATATGAGATGGATTTTCAGAGAAGTAAGTGAGGCTTTTGTCCGAATCTCTTTAGACATCTTTGAAAATCCACTGCCTATTATCGCAAGCAGTCTCTGCTATAATTTGCTACCAGTACACCTGGAAAAAGAGAATTATACTGAAGTTGTTTTTGTAGAGCCTAAATCAAACAGTGTTTTTGCTTTCCCTGAGCAGATTGGAAACCTGGTTTTATATGCAGGTGTAATCTGATGTGATTATTAAGAGTACTGTACAGGTTTAGGTTCAAACATAAGGCTACAGTAGTGCCTAGTGGCATTGCAAAGTGTGGGATGGTTTGCTTTTCCCAAAATTGTTGGGGCAATAGGACTGTAAGCATCACCTCTATCCATTATCCACAGGGCTGTAGAGTCTTCATAAGGCTGAAATCCTAAATTCAGTGTCATGTTGAGCTTCATTTGGGTGAGGACACACAGTGACTCCCAGCTGACTTTGAACTGCTGTGTAAAAAGGAATCTAAAGGTCAGGGACCAGAAAGAAAGGAAGAGAGAGCAAGCTTGACTCTTGTGGCCTGTTGGGAAAACTGCCTTCTTTCTTTTATGTCCTTCGGTGACTTTCAGGTTTTTTTGTAATCCCTGACTGCTTACTGCAAAATGAATAAATAATCTAGGAAGCAGGATCCTGAGGCAGGAATTCTGCCTACCTGAGCACCTTATCTGCTGGTCCTGAGTCAGGCATGTTCTTGTGTATTCCCAATGTGATCCTGAGGATCCACATTCCTTTCTGTACAGAGTTCAAGATCTTGGCTGAAGTTACTTGGAAAAGTAATGAAAAATCAGAGCTTATTTAAAGCGATTCATCCCAGAAGCAGGTCAACTGGAGCCTTTCTGGGAAATTGTGTGTTCCTCTGNGCAATTCATCCCAGAAGCAGGTCAACTACTGGAGTCTTTCTGGGAAATTGTGTATTCCTCTCTTCTCTTACATCAGCAGCCCCCATCCTTACCTCATCACATTCTGAGTCTGTGTGCCCTGCCCAGCTGACAAAACGCTGGTTTTTCATAAGATTTGTAGAAATGTATTATCTGTCGGACCCTTGACATCTGCCACATTTGGTTGACATTGCCCATGAAGTTCAGCTGGGAGTGTGGGAGACAGCTAAAAAGCAGGTGAGCAGAGGCAGGGACACAGTCACAGAATCCTGTTTCTCTAAGAAATCTGCCTAGTTTTACATTAAAAGTAGCAGATTTTTTCATTTCCTTCCATGTAAGGTGCAAATTGGTGCTTTCAACACCAAATGCTCATGATGTGGAACTGTAAAATTTGCTGTAATGGTTTCTGCTTTTGAGAAAATGTATTTCTCTTCCTGAAAGTAACCTAGGAAGGTGGAATTTGTTAAAATAGCATAATGAGAGAAGCTCAGAACTAACTCCATTTCCTTTAATGCTAATACATCATAACAGCAAAGGCGTGTAACTCCTTTATTAGAGACTCCCAGTCAATGAGAACAAAGTGTCCTGCAGGTGTTTTATAAATTACACCACAACTGGGTTTTAGTAAAGAATCAAAGGTATTTTTTGCAAGTCAAAGCAGCTGGTTCTCCAATGCTCCAGCAGAATTTGCTGTCATCATGGAACACTGTAGGAGTAGCTGCACAGTGATAAACAGTTCTGAACTTTGAAGAGCAGCAAGAAAGGGGCTATAAAGCCCAGGGCAGAGGGGAACAGTGCAATCTAACTGTGATATGTGCTTATCCAGTGCTGTGCATATGGAGGAGGCAGGAGTCCTGCGTGGAGGACCAGGAGGGCCGGATCAGCAGTGGCCAACAGTCTCCAGTGCTACAGCAGGTAAGGGTGTGAAGATCCAGAGTATCTGTGAAGAGCTAACGTTAACTGCAATTGACCTCCTAATGCTCCCGTCTTAGTTTTTCCCTCTCTTTTGTGCCTCGGAGTGAAGTTTTAGCAAATTAAGCTGTGAAATTTAAATAGAGTGGAACAATAAAGCATAAAATACATCTTTTTCTTTACTCAGTTTCAGATGAGCACTGGAGATAAGAATGCTTAATCCCAGTTTTGACCCTGCCTCTGGAGGTTATTGGTTTATGTAATGGAATAATGGAATAATGGTTCAGTTCTGATGTGTGTATTCAGGTGTGTGTATCCTAGAGCTGATCTGCCCTCCATTTCAAAAGAGGAGTAAAACTGGGGTAGAAGCTGATCAGCTTTCCCTTTGTCATTTTTACAAACCCAGTAAGTCTCTTTGAATGTCTCTTCTCGTTTTCATTTTCTGTGGTGAAATCAGACCTAATTTTTTTGCTAGCTGTTTTCATTCACTAATGCACGATGATGGAAACTAAACTGTTATTTATTTGTCAAAATAAATGACAAGACCCATGTTTTAAGATGTAGCTTCATTTACTCAGTCACTGACTGATGATTTCACAAAGGTCAATAAGAATTGGCAGAAAGTCCTTATTGAGTTTAGAGGAAAAAAACCCTTTATCTTTTGCAGTGAAGGCAATAAAATATTCTCATTTTTTATGTTGTAGCAGGAATAATATAGAGACATAGTGGAGCAGCCAGTCACTACTGTGATAAGTGCTTTCAGTCATGTCCAAATTGAACTGTAGACTTAGTGAATGGCCTGCATAGGTTGGTTAGCACTGTCAGTCAGAACTTCAAAGAGGAGCAATGCTCAGATCACAGAGGCAGCTCAAGTGCTGAGAAGTGGAATCTCCAGCAGAAAAGAAGTGAGAGATGCTTTATTTAATATTTTTGTGTGTGTGTGTGCAAACCTTTCTTTTGGCTTCAATGGGAACTTAACCTGGTTAAAGGGCTGAGGAGCAACTTCAGGATTTGCTATCACAGTTCCAACATCAGCGAATTAATGGTGCCCAGCAAAACCTGCAGTGGTGTTGCAGAAAGGTTGTTTGCTGAAACAGATTTGGAAATTAATTTAATATGTAATGGGTCCCTGGGTTATAATTACCTGGGGTTTGTGTGCCCTTCCTGCTGTTGCAGACTTTGCAGGAAGACACAGCCTGTGCATGCTGTGAAGGGTGTGTGACTGTTGAGCTTGTATTTGAAAATGTCACCACAAGTACACTCTGACCTTTGCAAGGGGTGCCCTCAGGCTTTCAGCTGCACTAATCATCCTTGACTGAGCACTTAGGGTATTACCTTATACCAAGTTCAATATGGATGCAAATATTCTCCCAGATGTTTGCTTGCTGGTACTACAGATTTCCAAGTCTCTGAATGTAAATGCAAAGGGTAGGATGGTCCTGTCTTCTGAAGAGGTCCATTGGCAGCTGGCTGCCAGACCCCTGTTCCACTATCTGGACTCCTTCTTGCTATTGTTTTTTTGGGTTGTTATCATTTTAGATTCATTTTGTGAACCTGAACATCTCTTTGAGACTTTAGCTCTTATTGCGAAGACCCTCCATGACTGTCCAATGAGGCAGCTGTGCAAAGATTGCATCCCTGCACAAAGAAAGCTCGTTTGCTTTGTCTTTGTCCAACTGCCAAGGGAATAGTGACCCTGACATAACATTAATTAGCACTTTTTGTGTAGTGGGTTTCAGTGATATTTTTCTCCACTCTTTGTAAGCAAAAGCTACAGTTATTCCTGACTTTAATAGCAAACAGGTGTTTTATAGGGAGATCTCAGGATTAATGATTGTGTTAGCATTCCTAGCCTCAATACATCACATTCTTAGCAAGTTACTACCCCTGCTTTCTCAAATCTTCGTTCGCGAAGCCCAGCCATGATGATGACTACCCCTGCTTTAAAATCCTGTCTGTGGTTTCCCACAAATATCTCTTTCAATGCCTTTTTTTTTCTTTTTCGGCTTCGATTCAAGACCTGTAGTATTTTTCTTCAGGTTAACATACACGAGTGAGGCTTTTCAGAAGAGATTTAACTCATTAGGGGTCAATTACAGTCTATTGAGTCAACAGATTCATTTGCTCTGGACATACGTTTGCATATGAATGGAGCACGTCTGGGTCCAGATCAACTCCTAGATAAGCTGTTTGTTTTCTCTGTTGTCATCAGAGTACTGAAACAGCTGCAAATCCCTACTTCTGATTGCTAGAAACCACTTCAAAGTCTGCTCTGTGCACACATTCTCCATGTAGTTGATTTAGCTGATTAATCCAAGTCAATTTGTCACTAAACCATTCATTTCCTTTAACAGTCCACAAAAGTCAGGGATAAGATGCTTCAGAGAGTTAATCAATGAGGGCATTCAAAGATGATGTCATAGGACCACTTTGAGAAGGATGAACAACTCAAGGGTTGAATCAGTAAATCCTTAATTCCTAATTCATAGCTGAACTCGACCATCCCATATTTTTCAGCAAGGCCTGGTCCTCATTTGACTGTCAGCACTCCTGTTGATTGTATGGCATAGTTCATCCATACAAGGGACAGTAAATTTTCATCTGGAATGTTTTCAGTTGTCTTTGCATTTTCTTATGCACCAGTCCATTAGTTTGTAGGTTTGCAGTCAGGAAACTTTCAGGTGAGGAGGTAGAAGAAAGCTCAAATTCCCTCTGACATTGAGTTTAACTCTCTGGGGCATCCTGTTTGTCCCCCACAGGCTATACAGTGAGCCCAGGGAATGCAGACCATTTCCTGATTTTTGCTCTATGTCCTTCAACAGTTTTGGCAAGTCTATCAGGCTTTTTATAGGTGGCCACTAATCTGAGTGAACTTGGTTTTTTTGTTTGCCTAACTCAGAATAAATGGAGCTTAATTTGCGGAAATGGTGGGAGCCCATAACAGAAACTAAGATGAAAAGAAACTGCTCTAGACATAAAACACTGATGATTTCTGAATAAATCAGAACTATGCATAATTCAGAACTTGGAGTAGAGAGCTTTAGCAAATCTGTGTGTATTTCTCTGTGTTCCTAGTTCTGATTTACTAAACAGAAGTGGTAATGCAAGTGCTTCACAAAATCGTCTAAAGTTGCTTTCATAGCACATGTGGGACTCAGGAGAACAATAAGGTTTTGTGATGAAAAACAGCCATGAGAAATTTCAGATCCTGTATTCAGTGTGAGCTTTATAGGTGTGCAGTGAATAAGGCACTGGGCCAAACACCATATATATAGAGGGGAAAATAAAATACTTCCATTCAGACAGCTCTGTAAACACAAGAGGAAAGGATCTCATGATAAAATCTGCATCTGAAATTTCTAAGTGTGTAGGTGAAGCCGTGGGTGAAATAATGGGATCTCTGAAGTCCATGGCAAATAGCCTACTGTCTTCAAGGAAATTAGGATTTCAAAGTCTAGTTTACAAATATGCACAAGGGGCTGAATTAAGGTTGCCTAGGAAAGTGCCCTCCTAAAATACACTATTTTGTACTTTTGATTTTGCCATGGTAACATTTTTTTAAAGTATATCTGTAATTTTTGTTTCATATTTCCAGGTAATTAGGTGGGGAAGAGTTATGGTGGCCTTCTTTTTTAAAGCACTCTTGTGAGAGTAGATTATGATAATTATATTGTGTGAGAATCTACTGTCCTCACATAGGCATTCATGGTGTGTATGTTTGTCTCTTGAACTCTCCTACTAAACAGCAGTAGGAATATTGGCTGCTGTTCCTTCAGGGAAATACGCAGGGCAGACAGGTTAGCTGTAGGTTTTGTAGCTGCTTGAAAAGACATGGGAGTATTATAATGATAGGACCTGAGGCAATGGCTGGAGCTGTGTCAGGGGAGGTTTAGGTTGGATCTCAGGAAAAGGCTTTTCCCCCAGAGGGTGGTGGGCACTGAACAGGCTCCCCAGGGCAGTGGGCACAGCCCCAAGGCTGCCGGAGCTCAGGGAGTGTGTGGACAACACTCTCAGGGACAGGGTGGGATTGTGGGGCTGTCTGTGCAGGGCCAGGAGCTGGACTGGATGATCTGTGTGGGTCCCTTCCAATCCAGGATATTCTGTGATTCTATGAACCAAGAAACCTAAATATCAACTCCAGATCTAAAGAGGACTCTGTGTGATATATATATATATATATGTATATATGTAGAGAGAGAGAGAGATACACACACACACATATATAAAATCTTTCAGATATTTGAGCTTCCTGCATCCCATCATCCCAAAGCTGAATCTTTCAACATTTGTCCTCAGAAGTTTGTAGGTCTCACAGCTTTCCTGGTTTTATTCAGTTTTTCCTGCTATTACTCACCTCCTGCCTAACTGTGACCTTTCCACACATGCCATGCTAGCTAGAGATATTCCATGCCTATATATTGTCAGATTGCCATGGATTTATGTTTGGAACTACGGTTGCTTTGAAATAGATTTATGTGCTCTCAGAGGATGGTTCCTGCTGCAATCAGCTGGAATGCAGATGAGGTCCATTGATAGGTCATGAGGTGTAGAATAAGTGATGAATACTGAAAATTAAATGTGAAGCAACTATAAATATGGCAAATAAGCAAAGTTCTCTGAAGGATAAAGTCAGTCTGCCTAGTGAGTTTTCTGCTGCTGGTTTGGGGTAAAGGTTGTGAACAAAATGACTGTGGGAAATCTTTGAAGAAAGGAAAGGGTTTCCTGTGTGGATTTAAGAAAATATAAGATATTTTTAAGAAAAATATCCACAATTGCCTTGATAGGGGAAGAAATTATTATAATTATCTACTGTAAATTGTGACATACACAATTCAGTGTTTGCACGCTGATTTGGATGCCAAGTAAATCCAAATGGAATTAGAATATTGTATCTGAAAGAGATAATGTGTTCCAATGAAACAGTGAGACAAGGGCCCAGATGAGAAATACAAGTGTTAGTGTAAGCAGAGATCTGAGCAAAGATATCTAAGGGCATGCGAGGGGACACCCCTAAAAATCCTGTAATAGGAAGGTGAAGGCAGAGGATCTGGTAGAGGAAAACAATTGGAAAGGATGTTAAAAAGTCTACAGGAGGCAGATAACATTGGGAATGGCACAGTATAGAATTTTAAGTGACTCCTGAGCCTAGGTCGTTGGAAAGAAGATTGGCCAAGGTTACCCACTGAGGCTGGGTAATAGATTGTGGTGAGTGGGACAGAAACCACTGCAGTTAGTTGTTCTTTTCATGGAATAATCATTTGATCTGTCCCCATCTTTGAATCCATGTAACATCAGCACTGAAGGAACGAATAATATTTTTTTGGCTGGTACTGGCTCTTGCTGTTGCGACAGACACTGTTCTGGAAATCAGGCAGGCACTAACACTCCAGCAGAAGCTCACAGGGTCCCACAGTACTGCCATAAGCCTCCTGGACTCTGAATTAGTCTTCTAAAAATTCATTTGACAGAGAAAGAACCTAAGAAATTAAGTTAGAGAGTGATGAGACCCGAGTTATAATGTATTTCATATGATACAGCTTTACACTGTGGCTGTAAGTGGAGGACAATTTCTTCCTAAATGTCAGTGAGTTTCTATTCACCTTCTTCAAGTGACCTTCCTCATCTACTGAAAAAGGGTCTGATTAGGACTTATCAAGCAGACACTGCAAAGAATGTGCAGAGGCTGAAAGTGCTGTTTCTTTGAGACTGTTAAAGGTTAATTTACAAGTAACAGCAGAGGACACTGCTGTGGCTTAGCTTTAGCAGTTCATTGATTAAAGCTATAAAAGATAATAACTAATTAGCAACCCAGAATCTAAAACTGTGCTCTTGGTTTGTTGCAGAGCACTTAAAAATGGAAGGTGCTAGAAAACGCAGCTGTGCATGTCTACAGCCCCTCTCTGTTTTTTAATTAATAACTAATTTTCTATACAATTTTATCATTCCAACTGTTAAAACCAGAAATACCTACAAATCAAAATATCGTACCATAAGTGGTCTAAGAAACACTATGTAATATTTTCAAAGGACAGAATGGGGAAAATGCAGAACAGTCAAGTTGTTTATGTTTCTCATGCAAATGAATCTTCAAGTCAGTGATTTAATAAATTCCCAAAATGAAGGTCCTAATCAGTTCCAAAGCCTCCACAGGAAAGTATCATAGAGATTAGCTTCACAGCCTCTTGTATCATGGAAAAAATCATGCCCATAAAGCACACTAAAGTAATTGCTGGAAGCTGCAGTATCTGTCAGCTCAGTGGAGTCCAGGGAAGGAAATCGTGCCAGCTTTCTCATGTAGATGCAGAGCAACAACATTGTACCGAAATAGAAATAATCTGCAAGGGCCACATAAGGATAAATCCCTTTGTTTTATCTCATGTTTGGATCTTGGTCACTGAACTCTCAAGTTCCTTCCACCAAACTGCTGAGATCTTCCACATGATGTACAGTCCTCAGTTTTGCCCCTGCTCCCAGAACACTTTATTTCTGGGATATTCCCTGCATACTTTCTGCTTGTTTGGCTTTCCACTTCTGTTTGCTCCATTTTCACCCCTTTCCTGTACCTGTCTAGTTTGCCAAGCAGGCACCTCTCTCTTCCCTGTTTTTCTTCATAACTTTTTTATTCCTTTCATCTAATGACTCTTGTCTCTTCCTACTCATCTGTCCACTGTGTCTCCCCTCTGTGTTGTTATTCCAGGAATGCTGAAATGGAGATCACCCACTTGGCCCCAAATCACCTTTTCAATATTTCATACTGAACTAAGAATTTTCAGGGATAAATGCTTCTCCTTTCTGACAGCCTGATGGAAGCTCAAGAGGACTGAGAGTTCCAAATGCTGCTTGGGCTGCAGAAAAGCATTTGAAATCAAAATGATTTTCCAAAAGAACATGTCAAAAACCCCACGTATTTTTATGACAGATGCAGCTTGACATACTGATCATTATTTTTAAAAGCTGATGTCTGTTCTGACCAGGAACTTGTCTGCTTCACCACATCCAAACTGCATCTGAGCCAGCAATTTGGGATTCCAATATTTGGAGTCAGGACTAGGTAAATCAATAGCTTAGTTTAGATTTCTGTTCAGCTGAGTGGGCAAAGAATGGAGGGGAAGATAGATCATGTTATACAGCAACTGCAGTCATGACTTAGCTAAAGTTAAATTTGCTTTCTCTTAATTTGTTTTTTTTCCTCTTCACTGCAAAACCTCCATGACTGACCTGAAATAGCATTTGTGATCTTTATCAAGGGGTCCATTATTTTTCAGCAGAGTGTACCAAGTAAAGACATGGATGAGAGATTTAATAGTGTGTGATATCTTAGTCCTTGAAGACTCAGTGTAAGAAAACACCAAAATGGACTGAGAATTTGGAAAAGGCTAATGCTGGAAATTTCTAAGTTGCGTGGTCTGTCTTGATATATTTGAATAAGACTTCTGATTACCAAAGTGAATGATTTTTAGAAGACTTTTTGTCTTTATATACTATGGCAAATTCTTGATTTCACCTACTGCAAATATTTGTGAGAAGAATTAACCTTTCTCATTAGACCCAGGCAGTGCAGGATGCACTTGTGCATCTCATCATTTAGTCCAGTCCCTGTGTATGTGCCTCCTTCGTGTTGGATTAGGGCCACATTTGTCCCTGACTGGAGCCAGCTGTTAAATTTTACCATTTGGAGATGACCATGTCCAACTTCTAATCTCCACGTGGGGTGATGATTCCAATGCAGACTTCTTGAAGGTTCATGTAAGACTGATAACTCCAGCTGAATATTAGTAACACAGGGGACCCACAAAATTTCTAAAACCAGGAACAGAATAAAAGTAATGGAGGTACAAGGCTAGACGTTTTCAGTGACTGAATAATATGAATAAAGTCTTCTGAAACCATGGACAAAAGCTCCTGCAGCTCAAGACTTTGTCATTTTAAGGAGTGATAAAGAGCTTTCACAAAAGCAGTTTATCTGGCTATAATTTCTATATTTAGGCACTAGGAGAAAGTTTAACTGCAATAACTCCTTGTCTGCTTGATTCATCCTGTCCTGTAATAATCTCTTTCCTTCCTCAAAATGAAGGGTAAAGTTGCATGTAAAAAATAAGTGTTTCTCTTAACTGAACAGAAGAAAAAAGAGGAAGGGGGAATATGTTTGCTAAATGATGTGATAAATCTTAGACATCTGGTAGGAAATTATTTTGCAAATAAAATAAAGTCTGATTTTCAAATCTAAGCAACTTTTCCACTGTCCATAGCTTTGGGCATCCAGTTCTTTGAGATCTTGGTAACAGTACCAGCGAGTTTGCCTTGTCTGCCTACTGGTAATATTTTGTAGCTACACAGCAGACATGGATTTTGATTCCCATCTTTATTATTTTCCCAGCAGTTCCAAGAAATAAATAGAAAAATCCCTCCCTTGCAGCTGTACTACCTTGGGTTGCAATCTTGTCAGAACTTATAAACTAAGCAAGTGTTTATCTGGTCAGTACTTCAGGGAATTGATGGTAATCAAATTGTTTCCACTTGAGGTTACAGCTGCTTCATTTTCTCCCTGTTGTGCCTTATTTTTGTGTACATGGTTTGAGTGTTGTTTTTTTTTCCCCTCTCTCCCTACTGCTGTGGGGGCTTAATTTTATTCTATTTAGATTTTTTTTTTTTTAAGAAAGAAAACATGCTCAAGTAAATGTTAAAGCAACCTATGATATTTATGATCCCAGAGGAATTTCAGCCCTGTCGTCTCTTGCAATATACATTTCACTACCTGATAGAAAATAGGTGGATAAAATAAGGATGTTTCTAAGTAATTCTAAGGAATTTTGATCTGGAATGTATTTATATTGCAAGTGATGGAAGAAGAAAACAGGTTGAAGGAGTCCAGACCACTCTGTGATATTGAATCTTCCCTTAATGGATGTCTGCCTGTGTGCAGCACTTTGCTGTACACAAGGGTCATAAATATATTTTTCATGTGTTTATTTTTGTAACCAGGCATTGCTTCAGTGTCGGTTGTTAATGTTGTAGTGTGGCAGTGCCTCTCAGGTCAGATGGTGCTACACAAAGCCCATACAAATAGCAAAAGACAAGCCTTGCCTTGAGGAACTTGCCACTGACATGAGCAGGGCAGACAAAGTCTGGGAACACAAGGGAAAGGACATTTATCGTTATCTTGGCTTAAAAAGAGGCAAAAACCCAAAGTACAGGAAAATTAAAATTATTCTTATCATAAAGTGCTCTATGGGGATATTGATCAACATCCACCTGGCAAAAAATGCTCTCACTGCAGCAGGAGCAAAAGGTAACAGTGCTGTGAGAATGTCAGGGCTCTCCTTCCCTGCTCGTCTCCAGCCTGCTGAGCCACAGACAGTCCATTAGGTCAGGACTTCCTGAGCACTGTGCAATTATTGTTTCAGCCCTCATGTTTCACTGCAGTGCTTACAGGTCCTTTGCTGTGAAGTCTGACCTTTAGCAGCTCCTGAGTCCTGCTTTTAAAGAGGCTGGCAGAGGCTGCTTCACGTTCCTCTGGGCCACTGGAGAGAGAATTTTACAAGGGCATGGAGTGACAGGACAAAGGGGGAATGGTTTCGAACTGACAGAGAGTAGGTTTAGATTAGATATTAGGAAGAAATTTTACTCTGTGAGGATGGTGAGATCCTGGCACAGGTTGCCCAGAGGAGCTGTGGCTACTCCATGCCTGGAAGTGTTCAAGGCCAGGTTGGACAGGGCTTGGAGGAATTTGGTCTAGTAGATGTCATCCCTGCCCCTGGTAACAGGGTTGGAGCAAGATGATCTTTAAGGTCCCTTCCAATCCAAGCCATTCTATGATTGTATTTCTCTCTTTTGCACCTCTCCGATCTCTATGCTGTACTCTCATTTTATTGTGACTGCCAGGGTAGAACAGGGCTGCACAAAGCAGAGAAAGCAGTACCATGCATGTTTTTCCAGCTCACATTCTGACTATTTATGTAACACTGATCCAGAGATACTGAATTTACTTCAAGAGCTAAACCCTGAACTCATTTGGCCATTACTTGTGTGCACTCAGAGGGTGTAATGAGAGATGTAAAACAGCAGTAGCAGCATACAAAGGCATCCCCTTCATTATGGGGATTTAATTCTCAGAAAATCAAGGCTCTGGCTGTGGAGGGAATGAATCTGAATACAGCTTCTCTGCTCTTGTCTTATATAATTACAGTCAGCCATCCCTAAAAGCATCCCCTCTTAGCAAGCACACGCAGCTAGCAAAATAAATGGGTTGATTAGGAAGAAAAAAACCACACCACAAACCCTTTGTGGTCTTGTGAAAATTGTTCCTATGTGTGTATACTTAGAAAGAGACTGTGCTGCTTGTGTTTGCTCAGGTAGACAGGGCAGGTTCAGAGAACACAAGGCAGACTTGGTACAGCCTGTGGGACCTTGTGTGGAGCCCAGTGAGCATGTAGCGCTGGGATCAAACACCAAGAGGTGACCAGACAAAACAGTTAACAGCAGCAGTTCATCCCACAACAAAGCTATCAGGGAGACTGGAGCTAGAACAGAATTCACTGGTAGTGGCTTGAAAATGATGAAATTAAACTGCTTGTATTTTGGTGGAGTTTGATACTAGGAACAGAACAAGTGCTTCAACAGAACAAGGGCATGTAGTGAGTAGGACAAAGGGGAACGTCTTCAAACTCAAAAAGAGTAGGCTTAGATTGGATGTTAGGAAAAAAATTCTTCCCTGAGGGTGGGCGGGCCCTGGCACATGTTGCCCAGAGAAGCTGTGGCTGCCCCGTCCCTGGGAGTGTTCAAGACAAGGTTGGGCAGAGCTTGGAGCAACCTGGTTTAGTGGAAGGTGTCCCTGCCCATGGCAGGGAATGGGGATTAGGTGGACTTTAAGGTGCCTTCCAACCCTAGCCCTTCTGTGATTTGCTGTTAGTGTCCCACTTCTGTCTTGTGGCCTGGTTTTGGACCGTTCTGAAAAGGAGTTGTCAAAAAAGCAAGATTTGTCTGGCAAGCAAATCCTGTGCCAGTGGATTCACAGGCTCCCTTATGGTGTGTGCTATCCTGTTGCAGAGAGCAAAGTGGGGTTTCAGGGGCTGCAAAAGGAGTTCAAATTCCATTTATAGGTCAGACCTCAGGTGTATAATGTTAAAGCACACACAAGAAAGGCTGCTTCCCTGGCTGGGAGCGGCACTAATTAGATACCTAATTGTGTAGCTAATCTTCTTAGGCTCACTTAGACAATTAAGGGCAACAGAGGTCCTCTGCCCTTCCCTCTCTGCATTTGTCCCTGTGGTCACTAGAGCTGGCCAAAGGATTTTGCCTTTGGCTATGCCTTCTTATCCTGTAACCACACATCCTTGGCCTAGTGCCTGGTCCTGGGGATTGCTTATTCTAGCTAGGTTATTCAAACCTTGAAAAAGAAGCAGCCAGTGATTTGCAAGAGGCAAGCTCTGATCTTCAAGTAATTTCTGTGGTTTTTTTCACATTCAGATTTTTCATTCATTGGGAGGCACTTGAAAATCCAGAAATCAGACTGGGCTCAAAAACAACCGGGAAAGTCTTGAGCCTTCTTTACGTTGCTTGATTAAATTTTCTGCTATTTTTGTTTCACCTAATCACTTGAATATGGTAGCTGAGTTTAAAGGAAGAATGTTGTCAGACTGAGAATAAAATGAGGGGAGTTTTGAACAAAGACAGTGATTGAAAAATGGCAAAATATGTATTGAAAATATTGTCATAATATTGAAAAATGCAAAGTCCTTCAGACTCTGGCTGAAGAGTGTAGAACTTTGCTTTTAAGAACCAAAATCCAAACTGGAATTTTCATTACCAAGGAACATTAGACACTAAACACATGTCAAGATCTGTGGTCACAAAATGCATTCTTCTCCTTTCTGCTCTCTGCTTTTCACTGTCCTGTGCTGTATTTGTTTCCATGATCAGTGTGCTCCCAGGAGCAAGAGACAGTCATTTTAGTTGTAAATCAGCTTGCAAGCCAGTCATGGTGTTTAAGTGGTCATAATTAATAACTGCAGCAACTGAATACTTTGTCCTCACAGTGCCATTTTGAACTGCTCCTGTTGTCATCTCAGACAATATAAGCAGACATTCTGTAATGGTAATCAGTGTCCTTTCCAAAGGCCTGGAGTCAAATGTATTCAGTCACATGTAGACGATAAGCTCGCTCAAAAAAGTAACCTGGGACTGCAGTATGTGTAGACTGTCAGCAAGAGAAGTGTGCCAGCATCACCCTTCTCCTTTGGTTTCTAGGGGATTTGTTCTCTCTAGTTACCATGTATAATGGCATCTCTTCATGGTGAAAATTACCTGTTCTCTGGATTATTATCTGGCTGTGCAAATTTATGTTAAGTAGGTAGCAGAGTCTCCCACATGGGTAGCTGGAAAAGGAAGAATTAAAATAAATTAATAACATTAGTGTCAGATTATTTGCTTCATTTATTCCCAGACTTCAGCTGGGAGACATAAAGCACCATGACCATCCAATTTTGCTTTTAATTGAGCTTATTTCCTGTGGGGAAAGAAAGGTGAGAGTTTCCCAAGGACCACACATGCTGTGGTCCACTCTGGATCCCTGCCTTTACCCCTTTGAAGAGTGCAGGTGCAGTTCTACAGCAAAGTTTTTTTCAGCAGCAAAGTCTGGAGACAGAACAAAGGACATTTCTGTTGTTCCAGGCTGTAAATCAGCACATCCATCTTGGTGCACAGGCTTTCAAACTGCAGCTGAACCTATCTAGGAGACCTGTTAATGGGAAAGAGAACTACTTACTTGGGGGCTGACAGGCCAAGTAGTTTGGTGATCTTAATCCAGTTCCCCAGTGGCAACTTGCCACATTGAAGAAAACACTATCACAACTGAAACTAATTGGCAGCCCTAGCAGGGAGGCCAGTGGGTCATGCAGACTAAATCCATGCAGGTCAACTTCTGATCTTCTCTGAGGCATGTTGGCTAGACAGCATGATGGGAAGCTTGGGGCATTTCTGCCAGCTTTGTCTCTGTTCTCAGTGGAAAATATATTCTCAGCCATAAGTAGTGATGCTCTTTTATTTCTCGATGCATTTTTATGAATCTTCAAATTATATGCCAAATATAATTTTAGAAGCTAAGTTCTCATCAAGGTTTACAATTGACCTCATCATTCTTGCCTGGTTTTCCTGTTTTTACCATTCCCAGATGGCAAGTATTTGTAACAGACACTGTAGAAACTGCATCTGGGTCCTTCATGCCTATGATGTGAGGTCAGCTCTGGCTGGAGATCTTCTTTGGTGATAACCTCAGTGTAATTCTCTTTTCCATGTATTCATATCCCCTGATTAATTTGATTTGATACTAGTTTAAGAGCTCTTCACCATTTCTTCATGTGAAGTGAAAAATCATCAGAGAACACAATGTAGGTAAAAGCAAAATGTAGGTGTTATTAATTTTTTAGGCATCCTTAGACTGCAGTTCACTTGTACATTGAAGCAGACAAAGAGGCAGTTAAGGATTCTGAGTTATTTCTGATAAGAGCTGCAGCAACCCTGTGTTAACTGGTGCTCAGTACGAAATCGTGCCGGGTCGGCCTTCAGAGTTGCTAGGAAACCAAAATAAAAATCCCTAGTCTGTAACACCCAGATATCATGAGCATGATGATTTTTGCTGCTATTCCTCTCTTTTTTTTTTTTTTTTTTCTTTTTTCTTCCCTGGTGGTGTTAAGCACCACTGTGGAGGATGGAAAGAGGCTGCAGAAAGCAGTTTGAAGGAAGCATTAGGAAGATGATGTCTGTCCTGATACCTGTAGTCCTACCTGTGTTGCAGGCTTGCTGCGAGTAATTTTAATTTTTCAAAAGAGTTTGTTTTCAATTTTAGGACAATGGAATACTTTTCTGCTTTTAACCAGCTGTATTCCAAGAAACGTGGAGGCAGCTGGCAGGGAAGACAGTGAGGCTTGAAGCAGGGAAGAACTCGTCTGCATTTTGGTGAGGCTATGAGGATGCACAGATGGGCTTTGTGTAGTTCAATATCAACTTAGACCCATTTAAGTCTATCAATGGATGTGTTCAAAGCCAGGTTGGATGGGGCTTGGAGCAACCTGGTCTAATGGAAGCCCATGGCAGGGGATTGGAATGAGGTGAACTTTATGGTCCCTTCCAATCCGTGTCATTCTATTAAATTTAGGAGTTGTTTTGTTTTGCTTTTTCTTTCAGTTCTTGCCATATATTCTAGTTCTCCATCAAATCAGCATTGTTTCTCCTCTGATTAGAGAATTAGCTGGTTCAGGGAACTGATCTGCCTGAAAAGGCTTGTGAAGACTCAATTTTCAACTTGATTAGCTGCTGCTGAGAATGAATACTGGCACAAAAAGGGTTAGGGATACCACAGACTAAATGCATAGAACTGCATGTTCTCAGAACACAGGACTGTTGTGCTTGTAGAGAATCAAACTTGTGAAAACAAGGCAGAAAGGAAACAAGATCTGATCTTGTTATAGCGTTGGTTGGAACAGATAATGAAGAGAAAAGAAAGATAAGGACTTTCATATTCTAAGTAAGTAAAACACAAACAAAGAGAGAGATACTATGTCCAAGAATAATAAAGCATTTGATAAGGGGCTTGAGAAGTAAGTAACCCCCTGACAAAATTATTTCTTCTAAAATACGTTGGATTTGAAATGTATTTATGAACTAAAATGTTAAATAGACATCTGCCTAATCATAGAACGTCAGCACTGGACATTTTAGAAATTAGATTTTAGAAATTAGAGAGGAGACACAAATGAGTTACAGCTGTGTTACACAAATAGGAAACTAAAAATCAGGAAAAAACCCTCAGAGAATGGGTTCTTGGTTTAACTTCAGTCTGCTGCGACATCAAAGATGGCATCTCAGTTGGTCACACAAACTTGTGAGCTCAAACAAATTCTGGTGGAGAGAAGTGATGTGTTACATTTAGTTTGTCACTTCCTCAAGCAGGTAGCTGAAAGGAATTAGCTGAATTATGTTCCTTTTTCACTATTATTCAAGTAAACTAGCATCACTACTGGAAATGCTGACATCTGTGTTGTAGATGGAAGTGAAAATACACAGAGTCGTGACTTCCCTTTGCCCTGTGCTGGGAAAGACAAACGTTGACACTGAGTATGGAAACAGATTTACTCCAAGTTTGAATACAGTAGCTGTCCAGTCTAAAACAAGCGAGGATCCACCTGATAATGCAGAAATGTAGGATGGAGATGACACCTATGGTATGATTTAGCAGATCCAGACATCCTCAGTAGATATCCTCATGAGGAAGTGCTGCCAGGCATTCAGCTGCCCTCTGGGCAGCCTGATCAATGACCAGTTCCATTTCAGATGGATTGTGCTGCCGGCTGCAGTATAATCAGTGATGCTGATAAGCAGCAATACTACATTGGAGAACGTGACCAAAGGCCTGTGTTGTATTAGCAGAGCTGTTTAATGGCTGGTGGAAAATTGCAGGCTGTTGAGAGGAAACCCACTAACCATGAGACAGTTGGAATTCATCATCACAGGCAAGGTAAGCTGCAGTGTTGCCTGAGCACATGGGCAAGAGAGGAGAGAGAACTCATCTTGTGTTCTTCCTCCCATTCCCACAATCTCTAAGGATATGTTTCTAACAGCAAGCTGAAGTCAAAACAGAATCTACCATTCATGAAACTGCTGAAATGCATCAGCTGTAGTAATATCACACAGGAAGGGCAATGTCTGTGAAAAAAGAAAACTGCTATATTCACTAAAATTAGAAAAGCAAATACACAGCCAAATAATTATTTAAAAACGTGTGAGTTAGCTGGGAATCACTATTGACAACACACTGATAAAAATATCAGCTATTTTCACCATCTGAGGACAAAGAGACCTGTCCAAGGCAGTCTTTTCTGTTTGTGGTGCAAGGACTGTATTCTGTCAGGCAGAACTAGCTGACTGTCTCAGCTTTTGGAAGGCATTTCTGGGAGAAAGTGCTTAAGGGCATTAGGGCTTGAAAAAAAATTGATATATGCAGACAATAGAGGAACTCCAAGACCTCTGAGTGGCACTGAATTACCATTTATTAGATAAGTAAACTCTAGAGAAAAATCATGGAATCACAGCCTAGAAACATGTAGGAAGTATGTAGCCAACTATTTCCCTTTCCTTGCAGATTCAATTTTACAATGTATTTAAGTGAGGTTAAACCTGCCCCGAGACAGGAAAATATGGCCAGACAAACAGGCTGAAGAAGACAGAAGAAATCCTAGTCTGAATAAACCTAACATCTGAAAACTTCACTAATCCACAGGAGACTGAGAGTCTGAGTGGACGTGTCCAAGTCAAAGGATAAGAGAAGAGTAAGCAGTTTTTGGTGCCAACAGCGGCTTTTCGAATTCTGTATTTTCTTACCAGTATCCAGAAAGCCCTTCAGGTTGTGAACTTGCAATAATGCAACGAGATCAGGTTCTTCAAAGAGTAAAAACCAGTAATTTAGAGTCTCTGCCTGTATCCACTCTCCTTCCTGCACTATTAACCCTTTGTCATGGTTTAACTGCAGGTTACAGCTACAGGTTTTGTGACGACTTCTCAGAATAGAGATCTTTTTGTATTGACCCTTCATTTCTGGTGAAACTTCAATCTGCAGGGCCATAGATTATTTTCTATAATCCACAGATGTGTAACACCTTGTTATAGTTTCCTCTCTTATTCCACCATCCTGTTGAAGTGCCAGTGCTGTTTTCATACACTTGTACCCCACTTTAGATAATCAGCATCATTTTCATGCACTGAGCTATTGCTTTTAACATCCTTACCATTGACTTGAATGAGGAGATGGAGATCTGACCAGGGAGCAGAAAACAGGATATTTATATTTTATTCTACTTGAAACATTCTGTGCTACTTGTTCTCCCCAGTCCACAGTTGCTTTGTTGCTCTTGGGGGTTCCTTCCCAAGGGCAGGAACTTTGATTTCCCCTGGAGACATGACTATGTGTGCTCATGGCCAAGAGTTTCAGCCTTATTTTGGCATGCTCTTCCCCCTGGCATCATTGAACCGTTGTGATTTGTGCAGTTCATAGACTATCACTGCATCTCATGTTCTGGGAGCAGCCCTAGACCAAGGTCAGTGAGACCTGGACCTCTGTGAGTTCTTATTGTTTTCTGTTTGCACTGAAACAAACAGGTTATCCAGTTACTGTTGTGGGAGAGCCCCAGATTTTCTTTTGCATCCTGGAAATGAGTGCAAATCTTCCATGCATGTTTATCCTGTGCTTTCCGTGGTAAGTGAGGCTCTGTGCTGCTCAAACAAGTGGCTGTTCCCTCCAGAACTAAAATGCTGAGGCTGTGGCAAGGAGACTCCTAACTGGAGACCCTAATTATCTGTATCCTTGTAGGTTTTATTTTTAGCTCATTTATGGAATGTAAATGACCCAGTCTAGTTGATGTCTTCCTTAAATGATACCCAATGCCTGGAAGGCCAAATAATTTTTTACCCCCAAACATTTTGTCAGTCTTTGATACTGCTGCCTGGAATTTAGGTAATATGCTGATGGATTCTAGGAAAAGTGGATAAGATTGTATTGGACTGGCTGTACATCTGCTATTGAGGTACAGCCTGGGAATTGGAGAAAAGAGAAATTAAATATTTGCTTTACCATTTTGGCTTCAGTACAATAACATTTTTTTTTTTTGAGCTGTGCAAAACATTATACTTGAGAATATCTATGAAAACTAATTATTACCAATCCCATGTACAGACTTCAGTAGTCAAAGGTCATCCGATTTTTTTAAAAAATTGACTTCTTAGTTGTTTTTTCTACATCGTGAGTTATGATTATTTTTTCTTCCTTCCACTCCCTTCCCATGGATTTTCCTAAAGCCGTAAGGATTATAGATTTGATTTTGTTTAAATCTGTGATTATGTAATGCTGGAGCAGCCTTTGAGCCCTCAAAAACTGCAGCAGCCATCATGTAGCATGCACAGAATGAGAGAGCTGGCCATTCTGCATTTTAGAGTAATTACTGGTAAAACGTGGAGCTGTGTTAATTCCACGGTATTAATTTTTGTGAACAGTCCGTGGCTTCTGGAAGCACAACTACTTAACCTTGTGTATTGGATTAATAGTTAAGGTCAGCTCAGATACTGAGTGAAGCTGGTGAATAGTGGAGCAGAACTTGCTCTCTGGTCTTATAGAAAGTACTACTTTCATGGGGGAATTGAGGGGACAAGAGATGATTTTGCTTTGAATGGCTTTTTTTGGTTTTTTGCTTTGAAATAAGCAGCTGTTGCAGGTTTTTTTTTTCCATAGAGGATATGTGATCTGAGACAGTGCAATTCTCATGGTAAATATTAAAAATATACAACATGGATTAAGGTAGGGACAATTCCTGGATGTTGAGATACATTTAGTGCTTGTGAAGGGGACAAATAGTTGCAGTGGCAGGAAGGTCTCCTGTTTGCAGGTGCTGGGCAGAAATTCAACCTCCTCTGCAGACCTGCTGTGTTTCATTTTTGACCTGGAAGAATCCAGGCTAACAGCCACTGGCTATTTCTTATTTAGGTGTTAATAAGTCTTTCATTTCTCTCCTGAGATTGTCAGTTAGGGAAAAATATGTAATTGCTATTTGTGCTGGGGAGGTTTGTCCTCCCACCTCTTGACAGAGGCTCATCACTGCAACACGTGGGCCGGGAGGAATAAGCTGCAGGGAGATTCTGGAATCTGGAGGTGAAAGCTTCCAAATCATGCTTATCAATGAAGTTTTGGAGATACAGACAGTGTCACACAGCTGGGTTTT
The DNA here is from genome assembly GCA_013400415.1 of Scytalopus superciliaris. Classification (NCBI taxonomy): domain Eukaryota; kingdom Metazoa; phylum Chordata; class Aves; order Passeriformes; family Rhinocryptidae; genus Scytalopus; species Scytalopus superciliaris. The sequence goes on along the minus strand of VXBX01009795.1, from coordinate 62,744 downwards.
CAGAATAACGGGGGGCGCACCTTTGTGCTGAGACAACAGTTTGAATGTACAAACAGAGTTTCCAGGATGAGAATGTCACTGCTTAATTGGGAGAAACATATTCAGGTCAAGTGCCAGATACAGTTATGCAGGATAACAGTGTTGGTCCACACAGCCTTTAGGGAAGCAGCATAATCCTGGAATACTGAAAAAAAATCCAGAAATGGCTGCATAGCTCTGAAGGAAACCATCAGAAGATACTCTTCTGTCTTGCAGACCATGATTATTGATTACTCAGTTCTGTGATTCCCAGACATGAGCTCTTCATTGACTGGAATTAGATTTATGAAGGTGGTTGCTTTCTCTGCAGCAGCAGCATATGCATAACATGTTCTGTTTGTCACAGATGCCTGGGTAAGGAAAGCACCTGTTATTGAATGCATGATGGTGTAGAGAACAGAATGGATAAACAGACCATGAAATTGCATTGGGACAGTCCTATGCTGCCAATCCCAAACACTCAAAGCTTAAGCTTCAGGTGACTTCCTTTTATGTACTTTCTAGTGCATTAGCAGTCAAAATTAACTTCTTTTTTCTTGTTATATTTTTTAATCCCCGTGTGAAACCTGAGATTCTCACAAAACTACTGATACTTAAATAAAGTGACCTGGCAGAATGAATGGGCATGACATGATCCCACTTTGCAAAGACTAGAGACACAAAATTCCCACATGGGTAGAAAAAGCTACATGAGAAAATCCAGGCTGCAGTTTATGCTCTTCCATTATTTAATTGTGATTAAAATACAACAGCCACAAGGGAACAAGCTTGATTCTGTTCTCTGCATGTTAGACTATGGTGGTGCCACCTGCTCAGCACTTTTCTATCTTAATGCAGCTTTTTTTAGTGAGCCCAAAGCAGAATTACCTGGAGGAGCAGCAGGAAACCTGCAGAGGTTTGTGATAGTGGAGGATTAGGAGGCAGGAAATGGGTGATTCACTTTGGCTTCTGAAGACAAGCATGAAATCAAAGCTGTGGGCAGGAGTGGGAAGGATATTTCAGAGGAGTATGAACTGATTCCTAAGTTATTTATGGAGGGGGAAAAGGTGGATTTTGCCTTAAGAAAGCTCTGCAGGCTTGGGTGCAGTTGCAGACATAGTTGGGTAAACAGGAGACTTTGGGTGGAAGGAGAAAGAGAAGATTCTTCCTGTGGCCTTGGATCAATAAGTTTCTCAGCTTCTTCAGTAAGGGTGAAGCCACCTCACCTGGCACCACTTGGTATATTTTGCTGAAAGTCTGAGGCTCTGAAGAGAGCAACCAAGCCATTAACACATTATTTTCAATAGTTGCAAGCAGTTGTTTTATTGATGTATTGTTGGTTTTCCCTCTCTCACGATGTTTTTAATTGTGTTTGTATTTCTAAAAACTATGTGCCAAAGGGGAAGCTCTGGCCTCTGCAAAAAGAAAGAAAATACTAAAACCATCATAATTATTTTCTGTTATTTGAGTCTCTCAGATATTGTAAGCAAGGCTGTATGTCTTATGCCAGTAGAATTTTAGAATCCCAGAATGATTTGGGTTGGAAGGGACCTTAAAACTCATCTCGTTCCATGCCCTGCCATGGGCAGGGACACCTCCCACTATCCCAGATTGCTCAGAGCTCCATCCAGCCTGCCCTTGGACACTCCCAGGGATGGGGCAGCCACAGCTTCTCTGCCCAACCTGTGCCATTGCCTGCCCACCCTCACAGGGAAGAATTTATGTATATCTAACCTAGATTTCCCCTCTTTTGAGTTTGAAGCCATTACTTCTTGTCCTATCACTACAGTGGCTGATGAAGGGTTCTTCTCTTTGCTATTGAGCCGAAATATTTGTCCTCTCCCCAGGTATTATCCCCTCCTGAAGACTGACACTTTCAGCTTTAAGCAACTGGCAGATCTGTTCAGGCACAGAGATAAAAATCTGTTTGCCTGTTCACTGAGTTGTTTCACTAGAGATGCAAATTGGATAATTGCTGAGGCAAAAATAGTCGGATAGCTGCTTGTGGAAGATCTGCATGCAGGATTATACTGTTTTTACAAGAAGAGTTATTAAATATTCGTGCTAGTTTCAGGAAATATGCACACATGTTTTTGAACATAAAATTCAGAATTCTGTGCCTCCCTGGTGAGTAGAATGAACTAGATCAAACACAGCCTTTTAAAGCATCCTTTTGCTGTCTTTCCTCCTCGGTACAGAGTATATGTGCTTTGACTGCACTTCCTCAAGCCTCTAAGCTGCTGCAGAAATTCCAGCCACTGAGCAGCTGTGTGTATGCTTGAATGAAGTGTGTGCTATTCCATGTGTCAGCAGGAAGAGATATAAATAGGGCTTTTTTCTCCTTGTTGTCATGGTCTATGTTTCCGCTGGCTACCCCAAGCGATTTCTTCTTCAAGTCTAGTGTAAAGGGAATACATTTAAGTGAGGTTCAGTGCTGCAGTTGTACATCACAGAGAGCGTATGAAGCGATTTAAGGATCGCAGCCATTTACACTTAGTGCTTAGTGGGACAAGGCATATCAAGATTAATGAATGGCAACTCTTGCTCCTGTCCAGGCAACTGGCATTTTGCTGCAAAAGTTGCCATTTTTTCCTTTTCTTTTTTTTTTTTTTTCCAGTGGGGGAATATATTGAAATAGATGGAAAAAAATCTCCCTTTATGGAACTGTGAGTTTGCACAGTCTGAGGATGAAGCTCTTTTGACTTTGTGCTCTGCTTGTGACACTTGCTGGTCTCACACCTTTGCAATGAAAAGCTACTTCAGTGGCAACTCATACACCAAAGCTGAGACATATCCACAGTTCCAAAGAGCTACTGGAGAGGGTCCAGTGGAGGCTCGAGATGATTAAGGGACTGAAGTATCTCTCTTATGAGGAGAGATTGCAGGAGCTGTGCCTGTTTAGGGAAGACTGAGAGGGGATCTCATCAATCCATACAAATATCTCTAAGGGATGTAAAGAGGATGGCGCCAGACTCCTTTCAGTGTCACCCAACAACAGGATGAGGAGCAATGGCTATAAACAAAAATACAAGTTCCACCTCAACATGAGGAAGAACTTTTTTCCATAAACAGTGGCAGGGCACTGGAATAGGCTGCTTGTGCCCAGGGAAGTGGTGGAGCAATGTCTGGAGACATTCCAAGCCCACCAGACACCTTTCTGTATGACCTACTCCGGCTGACCCTGCCTTGGCAGGGGTGTTGGACTGGATGGTCTCCAGAGGTCTGTTCTAACCCTAACAACTCTCATTCTGTGATAGTCCCCACTCAGCTACTATTCCAGAAACAGAGTTGATAATGTAAGAAGCCCTTTCCTCCATGACCTGACCTGGTAGTGGTGGGACTGAGAAAAGATGATGGAAAAGTAGGCTCTGATGTGTAATAATTCAGAAGCCAGTCACCTCCTCAACTATCACAGAAGTTCAAAACAAACTACTGAATTTTATATTCAAATATATATATATATATGTTTATATAATACAACTACAGTATGGAAAACGGAAGTATAGTTTCATTCTGTGTTAAAATAGTTTTAAAATATTCTACATGTAGGTCTGACCAGATGGTGATTTAAAATTCCTTTTGAAGTGAAGTATTCAAGAGGAAATAATATCACCTTTTAGCCCTTATGAACACCAAGATCTTTTAAATGTTTCTATTCTTTGACAGCTTGTCCTAGTTACCTGAGCACATGACATGTTTCCTGGAAGGAAAATAACTATGCTATCAATCCATATACAGTCTGTCCTCAATTTTCTCCCTGTCTCTTCATTTAAAGGAATCCCTGCTATAAGAAATGTGAATTTTCTCCAATTTAATCAGGGTAGTCAGCCTCCATTAAACAATAATGTGGAAATGAAGCTAATTTCCCTTTCTTTGCTCTCAGACATCCATTTTACACCCATTACAATCTGTGTGTAATAATTCATTTCCCAGATTTGATCACCTCATTCATTTCAAGCCAGTTCTTCCATATTTAATATTTCCTTCAGAGAAGTGAAGTGGCAGGAATATCGAATAAAGAAGTTTTTGATATGTTACTACAACTGTTTCAGCCTTACTTGAGACAGAGTTCATTAGCAAATGAGCAGTTCCTGAGTACAATATAAAGCATCATTTTACGTGGAAGGAGAAGTCTGAGCCATTTCTCCAGTTTTTCCATTGAGGGAACAATTCTTCCCTTAAGGCACTATTTGGGCTATAAAAATAAAATAAAAATAATTGAAATATAAAGCACATCATTTACTAACTCTTAAACTGGGATTACGAGGAGAGCTCTATTCTGAAAAGGTTATAGTGATCAAAACCCAACTGAGATAGCTCTACCCATGTTTTACGTAAGTGTCAAGCCTCCCAGAGCCTCACAGATTTAATACTTACCATCTGATGAATATTTAAGAAAGTACTTTGAGAGACAAGACAGAAAGGCATCTGCAACTGTTAAAATGGCTGTTGCAATGTGGTACCATCCATTTCAAGCAACTGCCAGCTCTGATCTCAGCCTTACTTAGATAACCATACCTCACAACTCTCTAATTGTGTATTATCCCCCCCCTCAGCTAATGTTTTTGTTAAATTTTGTTTCAGTATTATATGGCCTTTACAGCACATCACTTGCTGTTCGTGATTTCAGTTTATGTGACCAAGTAGAATAAAGCCCTGAACAAGTTAGGAGGTTCATAAACACATTTGAATGGGATTTTAACAACCAACCAGAGCTGGTGTTTGGTATTTGATAGATCTGCATGCAGATCTACCAAATTCAGCATAACTACACCTATACATATCCTTTAAAAACCTAATTCAAACTCTTCATCATGTGGCTCAATTTTGAGAGGACAGCTTTAGCTGCAGGGGAGGACAAACAGGTAGAAGGCTTGACTCCATGACTCAACAGGTCCAGACTTCCAGAGCAGTCAGGCTGGTTCACTCATCAGCACCAAAAAATATGCTTTAAAGGGTTAAAGACCTAGACAACTCTACATGATTGTAATACCTAGATTCACTTACAAGCTAAGAAAAAGTCCTCTAAGTGTGGACCTTGCAACCACTTGAAAAAACAAACCTATTTCTGCAGAGAAGGGATGTGGGGAGCATTTGCAAGGTCACCTCCATTTTCTTCTCAAAAAATGTTTTAAAGGACTCTAAAACAGAGAGAAACTGTGTCCTGTGATTATCCAGGGGGCTTATCATATTGTATTAGCACTTACTCATCACATTTAATTAAGATTCCTTTTTAACTGATGCAAAATATTATTAGCTTCATTCATCCCATATCAGTGAAAAGGAATAATAATGGGATGTGATCCTAACAGGAGATGATAGGAAGCTGCTAATGTGACATATATATTGTGGAAGGGAAATAGGCTCTGACTGCCAAAGTCTGCTTGGAGATCTGCAATGTCTTTAGTTTTATAACCCCTTCCTGTGGAAGGTATTACAGTGACAGACCTGTCTTAGGGCAGGTTACTGGCTGACAGCCATATCAGTGAGAATCAAAATACACATTGGTTGTTGTTTCTTAATTGGGTTTCAGAGGAGGAGAAGTTTGCATATGTTTAGTGATCAACTAGTCAAAGTAGGTCAGTGAAAGGGTTTTATGTACCTGTATGGTATAGTTCACTTTTAAAATGAAGAAATCACTTGAGGGTAAAAACATCAAACTAATCAAAACAGTAATAGTACCATTCCTTCACCTTTATGATGCAGATAGAGAAAAGGCCCGTTTTATGTTTCATTTATAAAATACCAGTAAAATTATCCTTTTATTTGTGATCAGAGCCAGGGATCAGGTGTGAGCTCTGAAGTTCAGAGCACAGAACCACCTTCAGCCTCTGAGAGAGAAGGAACTGCATTTTCCAGTCTCTGAAGCTTTGTGTGTTTGGGTTTTTTTTAAGAATATCCAAGCAGAAAGCTTTACCCTGTAATCATCTGCTCTGGAGATGGCAATGATTTGGGCTGCAGGTGTGAGAGCCTTATACAAAAGGAATAGTTGAAGTCTGTAAGCTAAACACAGATGATGAAGTAAGAAAGCAGAATTATCTTTTAAGACCATTTCTCATGTGTCCCTGATCCATTACTACAGTATCCTGTCTGAGTGGTGAAGCTCACACATTCATTCATGTTTAAAATAGATGCCTCCAAGAGCACTGACATAAATGTGTCCCTTTTTCTTTCACTACCACTTCAAGCATCCAATTAGTTGGTTAAAATTAGATTCTGCCTTGAAAGGCTAAAATTGATGCTTCAAGTTTCCATAGTTGCTGTCTTTCTGTTAGTTATATTCAGTCAAATAGTGGGGATTCTCTTGCCTACCAGCACTGGGGTTTGGGAGCTGTGCTGGGCTCTTTCCCTTCTGTGCACCAGCAGTAACAAGGATTGTGCTGGGGTGAGATTACCTGCAGAATGTTTCCAGAGCTGTAGAGACTGGTACTTCGTAAAAAGTTTTGTTGAGGGTAAATAGGAAGGACTGAATTACACTCAATTCTCTCAGCAGTGTTCATTCTCCAAGGTGGACACAAATAAAAACAAGCTAAGCTTGTCCAGAAAATCATAGAATCATAGAATGGCCCAGGTTGGAAAGGACCTTAAGGATCATTTCATTTCAACCCCCCCTGCCATGGGCAGGGACACCTTCCACTAGTCCCAATTGCTCCAAGCCCCATCTAACCTGGCCTGAAACACTTCCAGGGATGGGAATCCTCACCTTCCCTGGGTAACCTGTGCCAGGGCCTCACCACCCTCACAAAGTAGAGATTTTTTCCTAATACCTCATCTAAATCTACTCTCTGCCAGTGGGAAGCCATTCCCTCCTGTCGTGTCACTCCATGCCCATTTAAAAAGCAATCCAACACTAGAAAATTTAATCCTTCCCTTTGAGTAACCTGAAATTTTCCTTCTTTGGGCAATCAATCACAGCCAGCCATCGAGCCGGGGGCTGAGGCAGAATGTGGCTGCAGTGGCTGTATTCAGGAGTCCAAGCTGATCCTGCTCACCCCATAGAAGCAGAGTGGCCTCCAGTGGCAGGAGTCGCCTGGGATTGCAGTCTGTGCTCTTGGCCTCGGTTCAACAGCTCATCCAGCAGAGAGCAGAGGGAGGGGGGGCTGGCTGGCTGCAGGGTACTGTTACAGGCTCCAGCAGCAGCAGCCAGGAAATGCTTCCTCCTTTTCACCTTCACAGCAGGATTTATGATGCTCTGTGAGCCTGTTGTCTTTCACATAAAAGGGCTTGTATGTAAGAGTCAAATTAATTTTTATTTATATTTGACAAAACGCAGTAACTAGATTTGGCTTTCCATAACATAGACTAAGCAGTGCCCAGATCTGTTTCATCTTCCCGACATTCAGGGCTTTGTTTTCTGCAATGACTTGTGCTCTGTCTTTGCAATATTTCATGTCCTTATATAACAGAGGCAGCCCCCACCCACAGCACCAGCCTCCTGGAAGGAGTTAGACTGCCATCCCTCTCCTGGTCACATCCAGAGGGAGATTTAAGCCACAAAGCAGACATCCCAGTTTTTAAAGATCTGCCTCAAAGTCCACGTTTTTGGGATGTGTCACCCAGCACTCCTAAATTCAGCCTTCAGCAGAGATCTGGGTAGCTGCTTGCTGCTCTAGTAATTCAATTTAGGGCATTTGAGGACATTTAATTAGGACATTTAGGCTACACAGCACCTGGTTTGACAGGAAGGCAAAGAAAAGCCTTTTCTTTGGTGGAGGTGGGGCAGATGGCAGCCAGACCAACCCACCACAGGTCCTCAGGGGAACATTGTCCCCAACCACTACCACCCTACCCCTCCCCTCTCCCTTCTCGAGCACTGAGGGGCAGAGCAGTCCCCCCAACCCCAAACTGAATTTTCCTTTGCTCCTCACTGTTCTTTACCTTAGGGTTTGCATTAAAACAAGGGCAAAAAGGCTGGTGCTTTAACTGCCCACACTGCACTAACAGCACATTTAAAAGATGAAAATAATATGAGGTGTTTTTTGTTGGTTGGTTTGAGGTTTGTTTTGCTTGGGTTTTTTTGTTTGGTTGGTTGGGTTTTTTCCTGTTTTCAGCTATGAACTCTTAAAAATGGTCACTGTGAGCCTGCAGACATAGGGAAATGTCCAAATAGAATACATGTCTATCTTATATTGCAGGACTAATCTCTCCCTAGTGACCTCTGCGTGTGACACAGGCTTTCAAATGCTGCATCTCCCCCAAACCAACTCAATTAGAGCTGAAACGATGACAAGGAACATCCTGGATGTGTGCACGGGCTGTCTCAGTGATGCAGCAGATCAGCCTGCACTTTGCTGAGGAGAGGGTTAAAATTTGTGCTTTCCAAGGCAAATTCTACCTGTAGGAGCAAGACTGGGCACAAATACAGAACTAGAATGATATTAGCTGAGAAGGTTGATATCTTTGTAGAAGGAAAAGCCTCTTTTAGTGAAAAAAAGAGTGAGAGGAGCTGCTCTGTTTGCTTCTTTAGCAGCTGTGAGAAGCCATTTACCCTTTGTTGTGCTCTGGCCACAGCAGGCTGTGGTAGCCAGCAAATCAAATTTTGCTTTCACATACCTCAGAATATGCTGGCAGAGCTATTTGGTAGCTGAGACAATTACTTTAATACACAGCCATGTAAGATTGGGGGTTTTTATAATGAGGTAAATAATCTCTATTCAAATTAATTGTCAGTGTCAGCGTGGACAATAACCTGGGAGTGACTGGAAGTGACCTCTGAGTCCACCCCCTGCTTTGTGCCTGGATGTTGGAGCAGTGGGGGGTTACAGATCTGCCACAACATATGTGCTATAATTACCCTCTTTAATAATATTGACTTTAAATCCAAGCACTGGATTAAAGCTACAGGCTCCTTGGTTGGAAGAAGTTTTCATTTGGTTTAGTCCTTCTGTCTTCTCTGATTCATTAATGCAGAACAGGTCAAACAGATGGGAGTGCAGAGAGTGAGAATTATTTGGGTGTTTCTTTAAGACTCTAAATTGACACAGTCATTAGTGATGGTTGGGATTGTTTGGCAGTAATAGTTAAAATGGTTCAATTTTGTTCTGACTGAATCATTTCTCTCTCTTTCAGTTCTATATCTGTCAGTTTTTCCTGCTGAAGACAGATTTTTATTTGCTTTCCTTTTTTTGCTGGTTTGTTGGTGTTTTTTTTTTAATTTGTTTTGTTTTTCAGGAGGGGAAGGGGGGGGGCGGAGCAGGAAGAAAGATTAAATGGGCATTTTAATCCCAAAAAGGCTTAGAGATGATCAGTGAAGCCAGAATGTCTGCAGAGATCCTCCAAATGACACAGAGAGGGTTTTTCAGAGCACGCTGTTTGCATTGGATGTGCTGTTTCAGAATCAGTGCAGAATGTCAGCCTCTTTATCATGGTGAATATTCATTAAGCCTGCCAGAGGCAGAGGCTGCAGTCAGTACAGCATCAGTGGAGGAGGCAGGGAAGAGAGAAATCAGGTTAATGACTAGCTTTCTCTGCAGTTTGCTTCCTGCTTATTGCCTGATCTCAGTTTTAAATAAATTCATGTAATTAATGTGTTTTGCTACTTTGACCTGCGGACAGAAGGGACTGTGATTAATGATGGGGTATTCCGAGTCTCACAGTGGCTTTAGTCGGCATATTCTGCTGTCTAGAAAAAAAAAAAAAAGAAATTGAAGAGTGGTTCCTTTAATATTAATAACAGTTTTGATTGAAAGCTTTTATCTAAATGATTTTCTGAGTCCACGAGCCACCAAATTTTTAAAGACAGGGACAAAATGGTGAGTGGGGAGGGATGGAACAAAGCAAAAACAAGTTGCTGTCTTGGCTGAGCATGTCACAGTCAAAAACGTCTCTGTAGGGAGACAGAGCTGCAGAGAAATGCTTTCCTCTTCTCCCCCTTGAGCAGGGGCACATCTGTTCTAACATGAGTTAACCTTCTTCTGACAAAGGTTCTTTAAGAAAGCAGCAGAGGCATAGGAGGTAGGGCTGATGTACACGACACCCAGAATATATGGGCAGCTCGCGTTATGGGAAGTGAGCACCACCTGTTCCTAGTAAACACCAGATTGGTGCTGTGGGGCTATACAGGGACAGAAAAAAAAAACACGTGGCCTCCCCAAAAGAGAAAAAAATGTCAGTTAGATGGAAATTACAGGCTTAGCCCAGACCTGATGGGATATCGATTCGTGGGCTGAGTAATGACATGTTCCATGCGCAGACATTTTGCCCCGAATTCAGAAGACATCTCAATTTCAGACTGTTTGTACCCATCACTCAGTATCACTTCTTAGCTCAGATGGTTTTGCAAGCTGATGAAAGCCAGCCCTTCAATTGAGTGAATTTGCAAATTCTGCAACTGAAAAGGCAGCACCTGACATCTCAGTGACAGACCTGTACTTTGGAGTTCAGTAGCACAGGTTCTAAGCTGTACTGGTGTCTTTGCTGTTGTAACTAAAATGCGACCTTTTAAGAGGTGAAAATGGTGCAACCTTAACAATGTGACTGAGCCCTCTCAGGTATTTCTGAGCAGAAGATGCCAATGCTTGCCCAAACGAAAATCCCATGAAAAGATTAGGGCTGAGAAAGTGGCCTCATCCTGCAAACAGTTGCACAGGATTTTTTGTGGCTGTCACTTTTAAAGAGATTAGTTTCAAACTTCTTCTTTTTTTTAAATACTCTGGCATGGTCATTAGTACAACACCCCCCAAGCCATGGTGCTGCTTAGCTTGCTCCTGAGGGCAGAATTCAGCTCCTTTTTCAGTAGCCATCCAAAAGTTTGCTGTCTAGTATAAATTTTCTGGCTGGGCTTTATCTGTAAGGAAGCAAAGGTAGTAGAGCTCCAGCAGAGAGGATAGGAATAAAGTAAATTCAGTGTATCTAAAACCAGGCATTTAAGCTAGGTGAGTTGAACTGCCTTCTAAGGTTGCCTTCCTCTCTTTACATACTGTAGAAACAGTTCAATTAGACAGGGGATGCCTATGTTTTGGTGGTTGAATCTAGAGAAGGGATGTCTTACTCTGTGGATCTCTAAGAGAAAAAACAGTGAAGTTGCCTACACCTGCTACAGGCTGAATTTTAGGAAATGTGTTGCTTGTAGCAGATGCCTGGGCTCCCTGCAGAGTACAGGTGACTTAGATACCACTGAAAAACCTTGTGCTGAGAGCAGGACCGCCTGGAGCATGCAAGTGAAGAGCTTGGTGCTCAGTGAGGTGACACAGCTCACCTGCAACCTGCTCCCTTTATGGGCTTTTGGAGCCTGTGACATCCACATAAATCAGGGAATGGTTTGGGTTGGAAAAGACCTTAAAGCTCACCTCTTTCCACCCCCCCTGCCATGGGCAGGGACACCTTCCACTAGCCCAGGTTGCTCCAAGCCCCATCCAACCTGGCCTTGGACACTCCCAAAGATGGGACAGTCACAGCTTCTCTGGACAGATGTGGCACTTTCTATCAGACAGTGTGTAGGAAATCATGTACTTTCAGAACAATTGGGGCTTGCTGAACAAGCACCTGTTGACTGAGATTTCTGTGTTTTTCAAGTCCTGTGAGAGGTAGAAGGCTACAGCCCTACAGTAAATGTTTCTGGAAGAGAAAAAAATGTAGCTGTGCACCATACCCTACTCCCTCAAGTTTTCAGATAGGTAATTTTAGGATGTGTTTGGGGTTTTCTTATGTGTAAATCTGCCTGTGCAGTTCAGACAGCAGTCATGGGATAGAAAAAGAAGCCTTTTGAAAGACAGCCTAGAAGTCATTTCATGCCATCTAAATATGTGATCTGCTTGACTGCAGAGTCTCTGCTGCTCTGGGTTCCATTTAAAGTCTACTGAGACACTTGTATTTTGGTGCGAGTAGAAAATGGAAGGGGTGAAAAGTTCATCTCCCATTTTAGCTTGCAGACACACAGGCGAAGAAGCATCAGGACCTGCAGGTGCAGCCTAGATTTTGGGTTCTGCTGCATGCAAGCATTTAAAAATTTAATTATTTGGTCAATGAACATGAAATCTGCCGTATTCCTTGAGAATAAAGTGAAGGGGCGATCTCCAAAGTAGTCCTGTGAGTTACACCAGGAAATGACCAGACTATGAACTTTTATGTAGGAACAGTGGCAATCCCCTCTCTGTACTGCAGGAAGAAAAGAAGTATAGTGTTTTAAATTAATTGTTACAAATATAACTGGCAGGTTTTCTTTATTTAGATTTTCCTCTAAGTTTAATAAACAACTTTGAAGCATTCAATAAACCCCATAATATATGCAAAAGAAGTACAACTAATCCCATTAAATGTAAAATAGCACGTAAGTGGAAAGCTTTTGTTCTTGAATTCCTGCTGATAAGAAACAGAAGAGATGTTAAAGGAAGCTTTGGAAATAGGTAGTAGATGACATTTATCCTTGATCTGGAATGCCTAAACATACAACATTGTTAGTACAGCTGAACTGTGACCTTCCAGCCTGCCAATACAGATAAACACACGTGTTATCAGGTAAATCACGCAGAAGAGAAATTTCCTGAGGAGACTGGCGAAGCCCCACTCTTAGGAAATTATGGCTATTAACTCTGTCTATATCTTTTTGTATGTGAGCTCTCCACACAGCTGTAAGGATAATTAGTTTCCTTTGGCTTAGTGAGTATTAAGGAGTATTAAAATGCTTCGTTTGTATGGACAACAAACATATTCAGGCTCTGGGAGAAAATCACAAAAAAAGGGAAGTAAACGCCGAAGTCTGACAGAACCCTGATTTCAGGGTAGGTGTGATGGGTTTGTTGTGTTTGGGTACAGATGGTTTTGTGGCAAATGTTACTGACTTCATTTAGTGGATGGATTTGTCTAAGCAGAACCAGATTATAGAGTCAGTATCCTGCTCTGAATTAGATTTCAGTAATGCAGATATGTATGTGCACCCGATTAGTCTGGCAAGAGGTTTCATGCAACAGATACTGTACCTTGGGGATACACTGGATTCTTGCACATCACTGTAATTTTGTGGTAAAATGGATAAGTTGCCGTCATTGTCTTATGTCTTGTGTCCAGCCTAATAAGTTGATTAGAAGGGTGGAGCACGTCTCATAGGAGGAAAGGCTGAGAGAATTGGGATTGCTCAGCCTGAAGAAGAGAAGGCTTTGGGGTGATGTAATTGCAGCCTTTCAGTACCTGAAGGGAGCTGACAGGGGAGATTGAGAGAGACTTTGAACAAAGGCACAGAGGGGCAGGACAAGGGGGAATGGCTTGCCACTGCCAGAGGGCAAGAGTAAATGGGATATTGGGAAGAACTTCTTCCCTGTGAGGGTGGGCAGGCCCTGGCACAGGTTGGGCAGAGAAGCTGTGGCTGCCCCATCCCTGGGAGTGTCCAAGGCCAGGATGGATGGAGCTCTGAGCAACCTGGGCTAGTGGAAGGTGTCCCTTCCCCTGGCAGGGAGGTGGAACTGGTTGATCTTTAAGATCCATTTCAATCCATACTATTCTATGTTCTGTGATTCCATGCTCACATAAAAATGGCACAGCCACATACTGTGTCATTTCAGCTGTGCTGTGGTGGCCCTGTGGTCCATAGAGCTCTCTTCAAAGTAATTTTTCCGCTATTCACAGCTGCTGGGTTCTCCCCAGCCAGAGCAAGGGTGGGTCAAACATGATTTGAGATCACCTTCAGCTGTCTTTTTCCTGCCAGGAACAGAAGAAGAGCATTGGGTCTGGGCCAGTGTTGTTTGGAATTAATGTTATATGGGCTTGTTGGGAAAAAAAGAAAGGATTTATTTGTCAAATAGGGCTTAATTTATTAGGCACAAAATGAAAACTCACGTTTTTGTATTGCTGTAGAAAGGCAATTGATTAATAATTTGGAAAAAGGCCAAGACACGCAAATTCGCCTTTGTTATTTGCCATCTCAGCAATATAAATGGTACCTGAGCAAAACAACTTATTAAGCAAAATGAAATCTGGTTCATATTAATGCATTTGTTATGAAAGGACTTCCTAAGACATTGCTGTTACTAACAGGAGACATGCAAAAAATCTGAAGTTGCTGGTTAAGACTGTAAGAAATTTACAGAAAAGCTATAACTGATAAAATAGAGGAACTCTCAAATTAATAATACCTTCCAAATATATTTGAGGCTAGACAGATTAAAGTGACTCTAACAACTTCTGCAGTTCCTGTAATGAATATAAACTGAAAGTTAAAGCTTCTTCATCATTAAATACAATCTTAGGGTGAAGTGTACAGTCTCTTTTAGTCATGTCACCTCCGTGTGCCATGGAAGCTCAAAGATGCCAAAGATTCCATGTGCCAAACCTGTTTTATAGATGGTCTCAGAGATAGTTCCAATATGTTCTGTATACACATTTCTTTGACTCTGTAACATGGACATACTGAGTAAGTATGAAAAAGCTTAAAAAAAGGAATTGTGCTTCCCAGACATGTTTCTTTTGCTGCCAGACAGGAGAGAGGTTGTCAAGCAGCAGAATGTGCTTTTGTAGCTTTTGAACCAGCAGAGACTTATGTCTGCATACACAGCACACAGTTTTATTTCATAAAATAGAGAATTGTCCAAACAACATTACAGAAGAAGAATCATTAAAGAATAAGAAATACAGCAGGTGCTGTTCATTTAATGAAAAGGCTGCTAAAGGAGATTACTGCTACAGGGGTACAGAGCAGTCAGTAGCTGATGTTTACTGGCAAAACATTGGAGATCTCCCTACAGACTGTCTGTTTTGTTTTCTCTTCCTTGACCTCTTTCACCAGGAGGAGACATTTCTGTTCCTCCTTTCAGTGCCCTCCCTCCTCATCCAAGGGACATGGAATCCCTCTCAAATGGTTTTCCAACCATTTTATCAACACAGTTCCCACCTTTTTCCTTACCCCAAAAATCTTTACCTCTTCAGCTGGGCAGCAGTAGTATATGATGCTGAGACTTAGTCAGATCAGTGGTATTGGAATTGTTTGTGTGGTATTGCAAGGATTTGTGTGTGGCTGGGGATGTTAAAAGTGTGAGAGGTCATGTGTTTTGATACTGCACTTTTAGCATGTAGATAAAAATGTTTTCATCAGATTTGAGGGCTTTAGCATCAGTGCATAAACACTGAGCTTTCTCCAGATCACAATCCTTTAAACACTTAAAATTATATATTAAAATAGATATGCTGTTCCTATTCAAAATTGGGAGTTACATAAATTACAACAAATGTTCAAAGTTTAAGAGAAAAGAAAACAACCAGGTTTTAAGACTTTCTGTCATAGAAGAACCTGATTTTGTTGCAATTCATTATGCTAGAAAATTGTCCTTGTCAGAGCAAACATTTCAATCCAATTAGCTCAATCTAATCAAAATCATGGAAATAAAATTAAAACTTATATCACAGTGCAAGCCTAAAGCTGGGGACAGAACTTTATATTTGTCTCTATAAAATATTGTGATCTATAAAGAATACCATGATATTCTATGATTCTGTGAAGACAGTGAATATTTCTGAGACCAGATTGTGACCCTGATGGAAGGAGTCCCGTGGTATCTCTACCCAGGCAGTTCAGTTCACTCCTAGTTTTGCTCCAGGGCCGTGTCTGCTGCTCAGCCACATTGCAGACATACAAACACACAAACACATGCTACTTGGCCTCAGGTTCCTCTCTGGGATGCACCAACTCAGAATCACAGAGTCACAGAATGGTTCAGGCTGGAAGGGCCCACGGTGGGTCATCTGGTTGCATCTCCCTGCTCAAGAATGGCCATCCCAGAGCACATGGCACAGGACTGTGTGCAGAATATCTCCAGTGAGGGACACTCCACACCCTCTCTGGGCAATCTGTTCTAGTACGTGGTCACCTCACACAGTAAAGAAGTTCTTTCTCATGTTCAGGTGAAACTTCCTGGACGTCAGTTTCTGTTACCTCCTGTCCTGTTGCTCAGCACCACTGAGCAGAGCCTGGGTTCATCTTCTTGACACCCTCCCTTCAGACACTCTTCATCCATGGGAAATCCTGGTCACGGGATGGTTTGATGAAATATTCCACATGGATGTGTATAATGGCAAGACTGACACCCACTGCCTGGACACTCTTCTAACCCTGTCCCAAAAGACCCTTTTGCCATGCAATTCACATGCTTGTGTTTCCTGCCTTAAAACACTACAGTGGGCTGCATCACAGCCATCTCGTATTTCATATCCTTCAAATTCAAAAGAACAATAAAGAACAACTGGAACAACGTGAGATCCAAAGCCTGTTGGGCCCAGCAGTTCAGGGGGCGAGTCAGCGTGTGCTAACACTGAGCAGCCTGGACAGGAACCAGTGGGTAACCCGCAAATGAGGCAACCAAGAGTCACTTTAGGCTGATGCCAGAACTCTCAAACGGGAAGCTCATGCTCACTGAGGGCTTGTTTTTAATGATGCTTTAAGCTTTTCTTGCTGTTTTGACTTTTTCAGAACCTGAAGCGGGAGAGGTGTCCCCCCCAGTGGGAGCTGGTGTGAACAGCAACAGCTGGACCTTTAAATTTGGACCGGGCAATTCCAAACAAGGTGGTCCTGGTGAGTTGCCAGACAAATTCATTATCCCAGGATCTCCTGCAATCATCTCCATCCGGCAGGAGCCACCAAACAGCCAAATTGACAAAAGTGACTTCATAACCTTTGGCAAGAAGGAAGAGACCAAGAAAAAGAAGAAAAAGAAGAAGGGAAACAAGACTCAGGAGAAAAAAGAAAAGGGCAACAGCACCACTGAGAACAGTGACCAGTGAGGGGGTTATACTGAAAGAACCCACTTAGCCAGTTTTTGTAATAATGGCAGATTTCTCCTATGTAGCAACTCCCAACTTCTTCCTACTGTTAAAAAATTTCCTGTATGTACAGACTTGAGAAAATCAGCAGGAAATTCACAGTGTCTGTCTAAATTGCTTAACAGGTTTTGTCTTAAAAGCTTTATTAAGTCTGGTGTTAACTCTTTTTCTCCACTCTGGCTTGTTTTCAGAATCTAAAAAGCAGACACAAGTTTCCTTTCTCCTACGCCGAAAAGGAGAATCTTCACAGTACAGCCAGTGAGAGGTTGGACTCTGCACTGTGGTTCCTGTGCTCCTGTCTTGATGACACTTACAGGACAGGTTTAAAAGTTTTAATGTTGTGCACCCTCTATCTGATTGGAAATATTTGTGTGCAGATGTCAGCTAGGTGATACGAGATCAGATTATAAAATGCAAGAAGAGCTGGTAAATATGCAACAGAGGAAACACCTAATGAACACAAATGTTCAAAGATGTTCAGGCTGGGGAAAAAATACCTGAAAGGAGATGAGCAGACTTATCAAATCTTGAGAAGTCTCCGTGTGGAAATACTGAGTCCTATACATGACGTATTGTACACACTGTTCAAATGAAACCTCACATTTACAGCTCTTTTAGATACCATAAATTATATCTCTTTACCAAGCAAGCCATCGGGAAAATTGTCCCTTAAAGCCCTGCATTACCCTGGCAAGACCAGCCCTTGGAGTGTAAGAAGAGCTGGGCTGACATCCCAGGAATGTAACTGTGATGCTCTGTGTCCCTGTTTCCACTCTAACATTATTTTGCACATTATGTCTCTGAAAAGGTCAGAGTTTTTCCACGACACTTATGCAAAAGAGAGAAAAAAGAAACGTTAACTATGCTATTTGTTATTTGAGATATTTATTTATAAAGAAATATAGCTGTAAATGTTAAAGAAATATGATGCCCTTTAACCCAAACAGAAGTCAATCTAGAGCCATTATAAATTACAATTGCTGCTATTAAAGTGCTTTAGAAAAATTGCCTGAAACATCTGTATTATATCGGCCACTTGCCAATAACAGCTTTATTCTGTCGGGTGATTTGGGGGCTGCCTCTTGCATGTATTAACAAATACAGGATTCTCTTCTTCTTTTTTTTTTTTTTTTTGCATTAATCTGCACTTTGAATACACCTTTGCAAACAAACTGTCCTAATATGAAGAAGCAGAAGCAAACTCCTCACACAAATGGATTTATTAACCTGCTAGCTCTGTGCAGTACCTTGGTGTTACCTCCCACACAACCTTTTCTGAGTTTAGTTTAACTTTTCTATGAGATTATGAATTTCTGACCCTACTAACACTCCCTATGTAAAATTCAAGTACTGTATGTATGCTGTATGCTCTTATAAGGATCCTGAAATATTTATTCTGTGCTTGTGTATGTGAATGTCAATGCAACTATTATTAGAGTGAACTTTAAGCTTTACCGTTGAATGTAAATTCATTATTTCTTTTTTGTACACTTGTGAAAAAGTGCAGTAGTGTTAATTTTTTTAAGCCACTGTTGATTATCAGTTCTTTTGTGTATGAAACACAAGTAAAATATCTTTCTTAAACCAAGCCATGCATGCATTTTGGGATTTATTGGTAAGAATCTGTGAAGCTGAAGTTCTGTGAATTAAACCTAAGGGTATAAATGGAGTATTGAATGTGGCTGAGGATGTTGATATAAAACCAATACATGTACTTTTAAATAGAATATAACTGATGAGGGAATTCCAAGGAGTTTTCTACATTATTGTACATTCACAGAATAAAGCTCAAGTGTCGTGTTAATTGGAACTGTGTAAGAAACTACATAGCTCTGAAATTTCTAACAGGCCCTTTAATCTAGGATCAAAGAGAACAACTGGATTTCTTGAGACATGTCCTGGATGTTTTAAGTTTCCAAACTGCTGACAGTTCAGAATAGAACAATTCCTATTCATTTTTAAGAACCTGCAGCAAGTCTTAAAACATCACAAAAAAGCTCTAATAAAAGAATTCATATCTCAAAGCATGAACCACCAATGGCCTCATGTGGTCTATTTAGAGTTTTCTTTTTCTACCAGTCTTGTTTTACTGACAATAAAAAGGTGCTACTTGAGAAAGAGAATCCTTGATTTACTTTTAAAGGCTAGATGAGAGGAAAAAACTCAAGCTTTGGGGAGGGAACTGTTCTGTTACACAAACGTGCTCTGCAAGTACATTTAGATGTACTTTGGTATTTTTTCATTTGGTGACTAATCCAACAGCTCCCAAAACGTTCATCAACTGGAGTTACAGTGGTAGCTTAAACACACAGAATGATACAGTTGTTTTATACTCGTCACAAAGTGGTTCTCTCAATGCCTCTGGCAAAAATCCAGCACAAAGACTTAATTCTTACAGGAATCTTTAACATTTGATTATTTTTAGGTTTTAATTGAATATTTGGTTTTTCTTCTGAGTGCTTGCATTTTCCCCTATGCAAGCCAATCTGATTCATTCATTTTTCATCAGTGGTCACACACAGCAGGTTTTCCAAGGCTTGCATCTGTCAGAATGAACCAAGAGCTGCAGTATGTCTGCAGTTTGCTGGTTTGAACACAAAATTACATTTGCCTTTCATACAGGTTCTTACTGCAGAGGGACCATATGCCTTGGAAGACAAAGCAGAGTATTTGAAGATTGTAATTCCAGTATGGAGAGCTGATAGAGCAGAGAAAAAACTCTCAGAGGAGAGGAGAGGCTCTTGCTGGAATTCTTTTAAAAAGAGGCTGGATTGCAGTAGTAGGATACACATTCAATGGATTCAATGTGTTTTCAGAAGACTGAATCAGGCACCTCACCAGATTTTTAAAAGATTTTTCCTTCTTTGAACCCTCTAGTACAACTGGAATGCTGAGGTGTCTACAGTGAAATTTGGCTATTTCATAACTAATATGGAAATTATACCATTGACATCCACGATTTTGGTTGTCCAGGAGGAGGATAAACCCTTGACATGAAGCATATTTGGAGGACCAGGGGTGGGTGGGGGTGGAATTTGCACATTCTGCCACAGTTTTAAGGGTTACTGTTTGAACACCACACAACAATGGCAATTGAGAACCAGAGGTGGCCAAGAACTGCACAAATTATGAAGCAAAAGTTTCTCTTATCCTCCTGCTGACAATGAAATGAGCAAGGCAAAATACACTGCAGAGTTTGTTAACAAGGAAATTACAGTTGTGGGGCTTTTTACTACTTCAACAGTTTATTTCTCTCAGAATCCACATATACTTTCTGTGAGCATATTGTCTTTGGAAGTCTGGTTTCTATGCATACAAGATCAGTAGTCAAAACTATTGGGCTTTTATAACAATAAACCTGAGTTATGTTGTATATTAATTACATCCTGTCATTAAAAAGAGATCTCATTTTACATTAGACTACTAAGGCTTAGTATTGTGCAGTTTCTTTCTACTCAGTACTTGGGTCATTGCACATCATAGAAGGGGATCCAATTAAAGTTTTCCAATCATCTTACATAAGGGGAAGAACACAGAACCCAAAATTCATTTCCCAAATTTCATATATGAAGATCAATTATGGATTTATTTTCTGACAGTTTTGATATCTTTTAGGATTGTCTTTATTTCCCCTTCTTCTTCGCTCATTTGATTTGTTTCAACAACCAGTTTTGTAAACAACTGGGTAAAATAAACGATGTATAATTTTCCTTCCTTATCCAATTGTCCCCTAGCAGCAGTTTTGTGGACCTCATGCAAGAGAAGTATTGAGGAAGGAGCTGAGCCACTATCCTCATTTGAGTACTAAAGAATGAACAGGTTCCTCAGTTTTGCTGTTAATTGATTGTTTGGAAATTCTTGGCTATTCCTTAACAGAGACACTTTTTAAAGAAAGTGCCAAGAGTTCTGTTAAGGCTCCTCTAAATATGCAGAAGTATCACTTTCATCAAAAGTTGGGCTTTGATGAGTAATTGTACACTAAAGTCCTTCCTTTGGTTTGTTCCTTCACATCTCTGAAGGAGAAAAGAGTGAACAGCTGATCAACATTTTGATATCACACATAGTGTAATACATGTGCAGCAAATTCACACCCTGGAAATCACAGGATGGGCTGAGGACTCCAAACACTGCAATAATAACTCGAGGTTATGAAGGGCTTCATTCTGGAATGTATCAGAATTTGCATGATGCTCACACATGCCTGAGCAGCTGCTTGGCCACAACAAAGCTGAAGACAGAGAATGCAATAGCATAGCTATAACAAAATAAATGCTTTATCACATTTTACTGACCCTGTGCAGGCTAAACCAGCATGGTATGAAATCAGTATTGATAGCATATACATTCATTTTCCATTAGCTCTTTTTATGGGGATGCTGCACTCTCTGCTCTCCTGGGTTCTTTCTCCTCTCTGTAGCCTCCACTCCTCCCTGGAGGATCCAGTGACACTGCTCTGCATTTGCAGATGTGTGCACAAGTATTTTGTAGAAGGCCAACCTGTATCATGGGCTGCATCCAAAGCAAGATAACCATCAGGTCAAAGGAGAGGATTCTGGTCCTCTGCCCCCTCAGGTGAGACCCCACCTGCAGACCTGGCTCCAGCTCTGGGGTCCCAGCACAGGAAGGACGTGGAGCTGTTGGAGTGAGTCCAGATTATCAGAGGGATGGAGCAGCTCTGTTGTGAGGAAAGACTGAGAGAATTGGAGTTGTTCAGCCTGGAGAAGAGAAAGCTCCAGGGTGACTTAATGATGGCCTTCCAGTACCTGAAGGAGCCAACAGCAAAGATGGAAGGAGACTATTTACAAGGGCCTGGAGTGACAGATCAAGGGGAAAATGGCTTCAAACTGAAAGAGACTGGGTTTAGATTAGATATTAGAAAGAAATTATTCTTTGCTTGAGCCCAAAGTGGTGAGCCCTGGCACAGGTTGCCCAGAGAAGCTGTGACTGTCCCATCCCTGGGAGTGTCCAAGGCCAGGTTGGGCAGGGCTTGGAGCAACCTGGGATATTGGAAGGTGTCCCTGCCTATGGCAGGAGGGTTGAACAAGATGGTCTTTAAGGTTCTTTCCAACCCAAACCATTCTATGTGATAATATATATAAAAATCTGGGACCTGGTTATGTTGTACAGAATACTGCAACACCTACTGTCTGTGGTAAGCTGCTTAGGTGTTATGCAAACCTGATTTTTCCAAGTGATTCTACTATGGTGATATTAGACACTTCTAGACTATTTGTAGTTCAGGTGCCTTTGGCTGGCTTAGACAACTAAAGAATGAAATCCTTCAGCATGAAGTACCACAGAATTGTCTCTCACACGGTGAGAAGAGCATATCACACTGCACCATGGATTCCCTTTCATATTCCAGTATTGCCTCCATGCAATCACTCTGACACAGGCATTAACATCAAAAGATGACAGAGATGTAGTGAAGTAAACATCTCTCAGAAGCCACACAGCTTAAAAATACTAAAAATGTTTGCCTGCCAGTGGTGCCCAGAGCTATGTCATTGTTGTCTGCAAAAAGAGAGCAAGTGACTCATCCACATTTAAGAACTGATGTCTGGAGCATATTACAAAACAAACGTGCTAGGCTTCAAAACTGGATTTTAAAATCAGGGCACTGACAAAGAATTGGAGGTATTAAGCTTGTATCATATCAATCAGAGCAACCCTAAATCTGTTGTCACTCCTACTCCACAATTCCCTTGTTTCTTCTTTATGGTGGGGGGCACATGTGAGAAGTGGGACACGTCATGAAGAGATAACCCCGTTTATGCTGTCAGATGGGAAACATTATCCTACAGGCATTCCATGGCACATAAATGAGATGTTGGGCACACCTACAGGGCTTAGTGTTAGGTGAAAGGTGACCATGCCACCAAAGTGCCACCCCAGCAGGAGTCAGATCTGAATTTCTTACCAAGTGTGAGACCCTCAAGGGCTCTCTGTGAGCTCAGCAGTGGGGAGTGCATCAGTGCTGGGGCATTACATATGATTTCAGGCTTCAGCTTTGAGACAGGATAACGTTAGAGCTGGCCCTGGCAGCCCTCTTCCAGCTCCTTTGGCAGTATTTTATGGACACTTCAAGTGTCTTGGCATCACTTGAGCTGCACTGAAGAGAATTAAAAAGTCCTTGCCCATTAATTACAGGAATGGCGCCACACAAGAAGCGTGACAAGACATAGTAATTCTTAAAACACATCAACCACAGCCACCCTAGACTTTTAATTCTGCAATAGTTTTCCTGTTAGATAAATCCTTCAGCTTTTCTGTGACTCACAATTCCATTCAGTGCAGCCTCAGTGGGAACAGTGTGCGTGGTTCTGGGGGAAGCCAGACTAAAAATGTGTGTAGCTGCAATCCCCTGTCCTAAGACCCCAGCATATCATAGCTCTGCTCCAGGAAGGCATGAGTCCCTCCCTACCTTGAAGAACTTCCTTGTGTAGGTATTTAAAGAATCATACCTGAAGTGTCTCAGGTGTGAAATGGTGTGCTAAGCAATAACAAATCAAATCAATTCTTTACACAAGGACTTAAGGTCTTTCAGACAGCCCCACCCCTACTCCCAAATTATCTACACTGTCAAAGCTTTTACTGACTAGTGTCCATCTTCCTCTGCATCACCTATGGTGCAAAGAGCCTTCGGCTCAGTGAGGACCCAGGACCTCATTCCATGGGCTCACAAAAGAGGCTCAGGACCTGCCTAAAGCTGCTTTTGCCAACCTGGTTCTTCCCAGACACTATGACCCCCCACTGTGAGCAGCTTCATCCATCACCAGGGTCAGACGGTGACAGGATGAAGGGGCTTAACTTTGCTGAACTTGCTCTCACCTCCCTACCTTCGGTGTGGAAATTACCTGAGGTGCATGTTAGATAAGAGACAAGCCTAAAATAATGAAAAAATCTAGCCTAAAATCTGCTTGTCTTCTTAGATGCTTAAAAGGGGATTAGACAACATTTAGGTACTGACATTTGAGGAAATGATCCACAAAGCTCCTGATGGGTGTTTACACAATAAAGAGGATCTGCCTACCCCCAAGGGTGTGTAAATTGTGTTAGTCCAGCTACTTGTAGACTCAGAAGGTTCTTTGTAGGAATTTAAGCTGCCACCAAGCATCACAAAAGCTACCTTGATCTTTCCAAAGCCACATGTAACAATCTCTTGTTAATCTACTTCAGTGCAGTCACAATATAAATGTAATCCTGAAGATGAGCTGCATCTTACCCTGAAGGGTGACTGCACTGAAAATGGCAGGCATGAATATCCCCCTCTGTTCTCAGGGAGCAAATGACACAAAGAGGTGAAACTAGTTCTGTTTTATCCTCTGGCTCCCTTAACACACAGAGGTAGGTCTCAGCTGGCCAAATCAGGTCAGAGTCTGACCAGCAGCACAAGCAAAGAGACATTTATTAGCCAGAAAGTGTTGAGAATGTTATGTGAGTGAATTCTTTCACAACATTAGAAGGTACCAGAGATTCAGTGTGACAGGTCAACCCAGGGCTCTAAATGCACTTACTTTCAGTCAGAGGGAGGGGCTAGTCTGCTTATAGATCTCACTAATGGCCCCCTGGGTCAAGCAAGCTTTCACAAATGGAAAGCCTATATCATCTTTAAAGCTGTCAAATATGCTGTTGGGCTCATGGCAGGAACTGCTGACCTGTGAGTTATATTGCTCCATTTTTTTTCTGTATCTAAGAAAATAATTAAAATTCCTATGAGGTATCTTTGCTTAGGCCCTTATTGTGCATTGCTGGGCTCCCCCTGTGAACCTGTCAAGCCATGTAGGTTCAGTCATTAATATGCACACAGGCTAATGTAAAGCAGCCTGGAAGAAACAGGATATTGCAGTGCTATAATGCCAAAGCCTTCACAGCCTGATCAATATTGATGGTGCAGTTAGTTCTGCATTGATTAACTTCCAGAGTAAAACCCCTACAGCAAGTGAGTTCTGTGGTGAAGCTCTGCTGCCACCGTGTCTGCCAGAAGTGTGCAGCTGTATGAAATAATAAATAGGTCACAGGCAAACTGCAGGTGTAGGTGTGTGCTGATGTTACACTGTGCAATGAAACACCTACAGGATGGCTGCACACACCAAGGGGTAGACTATGGAATTTATGTTCTGCAAAGTCTTGTCCTTCCCCATCACAGAGGTTTGTACTTAAAGCCCTTTAACCCCAGAGGCATTTGTCCATGCTCCCTGACCTCACTGTGTAAGGACATGTGTATACTGCACCATATATATTTATACTGTTGACTGTAGGTGCCAGTGGGCTTTGGGCTGCTGGTACCTGCTCTGTGTAAAGGCATGGGGCTGGCTGCAGAATCCATACATGCTGCCAATCAATGGTGGGATTGTGGTGGCAAATGGGACCGATGACCTGATATTCACCCAGCCACAGGGCAAATAAAGATTTGTTTGAGCCCATCCTGAAAAGATTCCAGTTTTCTTCATGTCTGTGCAGCTGGGTGAGATCAGTTTCCTCTGCTTCGGTAAAGTAGTTCAACCACAAGTCCTGTGTCCTTTTTTAAATGCATTGAGGAGGAGACTACATCTTGCTGTATTTTCTATTTACTTTCTTCTTCTGCCCAGGTCCAGCTCCCCTAAAGGGCAGAACTGGGCAAGTTCAGCAAGACTGGATTTCTGCCCATGTCCAGATACACATTTTAAATGAAGAGACTGTCCAAACACATCCCATTTAAGCCTATCGTGTCAGCTTCTCTTCTGCTCTCCTGCCAACCCCCCTACCACAAGTTCTGTTCCAGAAAACTGATTAAAAGGCTTTGAAAGAGCCATGTCCCTCCTTTCCTGGCAACTGATGGCTCATGAATTTTTAGCCATTTGTAAATTTGATTGGCCAATGTCTGACACGGACCAAGCAGTCAAACATTTCTAACCTCCACCAATCACGGTCCCAAATCCTTCCCTGGCAACACTTACACATCAAGGAACAATCCCAGCTGACATACTGAGCATAAGCTCCCAATGGACTTGTTCAGTGACTAGTCCAAAGCCCTTTTCAATAAATGCCTGTTAGGGATATGATTCCTCTAGTCAGACACATGACCTACATTCTTGATCATATAAGATAATACCTTTGGATGTCATAAAGTAGGTATGTCTGAGTTGTCCTCCACCTTCCAAACCAGTTCAGGTTATTCTGTATAACTGACCTAAGGGTCTCATTTCTGATAATATGTGCCATCTTCATGTTTTACCTTAAATAATTTTGTATCTTCTTCTACACTACTCATTTAGCAACATTTGGTGAATAAGAAATCCCCTCGAGATACACAGAAGTTCCCAGAGAAAGATTCACACTGGCCACATTCTATCTGTTGTAAGACATTTTGTAGCCTGTTTATCTGATGAATTTTGGGCCCTTTGCCCTCTAGTTTTCTAACTCTTGCTATTTGGCCTCTTTCACTGGTCTGTCTCCAGAGTTTCAAGAGGTATTGAAACAATCAGTCACTGAAGGGACCTGAGTCAATTCTTGTAGCATTGTTAAATGAAGACAGAATAGAATCACAGTGTGGTTTGGGTTGGAAGGGATCTTTAAAGACCATTGAGTCCAATCCCCTTGCCACGGGCAGGGACACTTTCCACTATCCCAGGTTGCTCTAACCTGGCCTTGGACACTTCCAGGGATGGGGCAGCCACAGCTTCTCTGGGCAACCTGTGCCAGGGTCTCACCATCCTCTCAGCAAGGAATTTTGTCCATATATCTAACCTAAATTTCTCCACTTCCAGTTTGAACCCATTACTTCTTGTCCTATCACTGAATTCCTGATGGAAGTTCCCTCACTGGCTGCTTTATAGGCCACTTCAGACACTGGAAGATGCTGTGAGGTCTCTATGGAACCTTCTCTTCTCTGGGCTGAACATCTCCCACTTTCTCAGCCTTTCCTCACCTGTCTCACATCTCTCTGTCACCTGCCATCAGCCCCAGGTACTCTTACACATGCAAAAAATATAAATGCACGTGAACAGATGCTCACTTGTTGCACTATGTAATATTTTATCTGTTTTGACTGTCATCTCAGCAGAAGTTTATTTTATACTTAATAAAGCAGGACAACCATTTCAGGTGAGGCCTATGGGCCAATACCTTGATAAAATATGTTGATACTTTTGATAAAATCACTAGTGAAAATCCAGGCACAGCACATAAGGAGCCCATCTGGAAAAGTTCTCATTTCTTACAGTCATTTTTGGCAGATACTTATCTAGCAATTTCTCATTCTCTTCAAGGCTCTGTGGAATCAAGTTCTTGCAGCTTCTCAGGGCTTGTTTCTTATCTCACAGTTACCCTTATATTGGCAGTGGGGTGTACTGAAGCTTGGGCTCTAATGAAATCTTTTACTCAGGCCACAGTGAAGTGTGATATTCAATATAATGCCTCTGCCAAAAGCACTTCAGTGGAAGACAGGGAAATGTCACCAATCTAATTGTCAAGGCCATGTACGTGCTGCTGCAAACTGAGCCCTCAATCCTACTTTCAAGTATCTCATTCCACACTCCCTTGGTGCAAAAAACTAGAAATTCTGCAGTGGTTTCATTTTTCAGTTGCTCACATAATCAGTACAGTTCTTCTGAACTGTTTCCTTTAATATGAAATTACATACATGACACACTTTTCCTCTTTTTCTCTAGAGCCCTGATTGTCCTATTCTCAGAAAACAGTCTCAGAGAAAATGTCAAAAATTATTAGAGAAGGACTGGAGATTTTAACACATGCAAGATGTGGGAGAGAGTTGTAGATAAGGGAGCTTTTCTGTAAATGTGAAGAGAAATGAAAGAGTTAAAGACATTGATTTTTTTTGGACTATGAATATTTCATTTCACCATTTTCAGCTCTTTGAGATGTGGCAGCTCACATTTCTCTGGCTGACTGGCGACTTTGGACAACCCCTTCAAAATGGACACACCCTGTCAAGATTGCCTTCTGTGTGACAGGGGCAAGCATGAAATAACAGGAATAATACAGGAATCTGATCATGCAGTGGGCAAATAGCACAAGGTCTTTCATCAGCCTCTAGTTTTTAACAGTAATGAAGTGTAACATGCCATGATAAAAGCTGGGGGCAAGTTTGTCTTCGCTGGCATGTTTTGGGAAAAGTGCATTATTACATACACTGCTTTCCTCAGTCAGTACAAGACATTTTCTGCTACAGTCACATAGCTGGGCATCTTCTTCAAATACACTCAGCAAGGTCACTGTGACCATATCATAATTTTTTCTGCTAATATAGGACCATCATGGCTCACTATAAATATGGGTAAGAAAGGCTCTTGTAAGACTCAAGGCATTTACAGGTACAATTTCTTTTCCATCCAAGCAATGTTAATAGCAAAGTGGCTGTTCTTTGCATGTGCCTGCTGTGAGCAATGACCACAGCAGATATTAGAAGTAATCAGGACTATTGCTATTAGAGAAATGGTCCAGAACTGCAATTTTTGGTCATTGCCTGCTTAAGAAGTCCAGCACTGTTGGAAAAGTACATAGCAACCTCACTGCATACACTGCCAGGTTGTACTGTGTGGGAGATCCCATGCTGGATAATGAAACACAGTTTTATACACATTTTATTATTTTTTTTTCATCTAAAACAGCTGATCTGGGAATCAAAATCCAGCAGGACCTAAAGGATTGCTCAGCTGGGCTTATAGGTTTTATTCAGGTTAAAAATCTTATGTATTTTACTAACCTCTTCATTTTCTTGCTTTAAAATTTGACCCTTTAATGCTTTATCTAATGCACTTCTCACTCATGTAATTTAAAAAAAAAAAAGGATAATACAGTATTTTATAAAAGAGTGACATTTAAGAGGAGGCTGAGCTTTTTTTAATGCACAGCAGACTACTAAAGAAGGTTATTCTGTGTCAATACCCTGAGGATAAAGGAAGGGGGAAAAATGCTTTTAACAAAATTGTAGAAGAATAATTTGGTCACAAAAAAAAGAGAGAGAGAGAGAAAAAGAAAAAACATTTATTGAACAGTGTTTGGAGGTTCTACATCTTAAAAAGTCGGTAGCTCAAATTTTAGTATTTCTTTGGAGGATAACAAGACTTTTTGCTACAAAATTTCACTTCCTTTGATAGTTTTTTGAACCTTGAGGGGATGATTTTTCAAGCTTGTGAAGATCTACTTTTTCCACTTAAAATTTAAAGAGGAGTAAACAAGTAAGGCACCCTCTAATAGGAAAGGCTGTCTTAGGCCACAGAATACCTATTTGAAGTGCTGCTAGTGGGAGGTTGAACTTCACACACCTCTATCCTCCAAAACAGGACATGAAAGCAAAGATTTGCTCACAGTCTAAAACTTCAAGGGACCAGATTGCTCAGCAGACAACAAACAAATACACATCACTCAGTGATGGGCAGCACAAAACCTGATGGACCGTGCTGCAGTTTCTGCATCTCATTAAAGCACTGGGGAAACTGAGTAGGGCCTGACAAAACCACATTGCTGCAGTTGGAAAAATATTTGAGATTTCCTTGTTGCATCGAAGGAGATGCTCTCTCAGTAGCCAGGAGGGCTGCCTTTTATTCTTCTTTCTGCCTTTTGTCTAACTCACTTTTGCCCAGTGATGACTTGTTCTGTCAGAGCTGTCAGCTGTGGATCCATTGAGTAAATTCGTGTGCACAGAATCCTTCCTCCTTGTTTGCAGTGCTACAAGGCTGAAATCCCAATTTATTGTCAAGTGTTGTGTGGGGGGGTAGGTTGTGGAGATCATGGAATCATAGAAAATACTGAATTGGAAGGGTCCCATCAAGATCATGTGCAGAACACTCCAAGAATCCCACAGCATTCCTGAGAGCATTATTGCTGTAGCCTTAAATAGCAGGTAGATGCTTAAATAACATCCTTCCTCTTCCCCACTTATTCTGGTAAATTAATGAGTCACATTAATTTGTTTGCTGCTCTTTTAAGACACAAGTGATTGCAATCATTTCAGTTCTGAAATCACTGTTTGGAAGAGCGATAAGGAAGAAAATAAAAATTAGCTGCTGATATTCAACTCCATAGTTATCATTCCAGAGTGGCAGT
Organism: Scytalopus superciliaris; assembly: GCA_013400415.1. Taxonomy (NCBI): domain Eukaryota; kingdom Metazoa; phylum Chordata; class Aves; order Passeriformes; family Rhinocryptidae; genus Scytalopus; species Scytalopus superciliaris. Next base: position 32,933 of record VXBX01009795.1, on the reverse strand, counting down.
GTCAGAGAGCAACATAATTTCAGAAAGGGTTCAGACTTAAATAATTCTCTAGAGCATCAGGTCCTAAATAGGCTGTGAGAAAATGAGTGAGCTGGAAGAACTCGTGCTCTTGATTTTTGGCAAGTAGCAGCTTTTGGCTGCAAGATGGAAGAATTATTTTTGCATCTGAATTCTATTTAATTTATTATTATTATCTTTTATTATAACTATTACTACTACTATTATTTTGGCAGGAGGACAGAATTTAAAAGAAGAAGAAAATGCTTTCACTTAAACTTAAATAACCTCGTATTTAAAGCAATGGAATAATTTAGTTTTGCTTATTTTCCTCAAGTCTGCTACCAATATTGCAGAAAAAACACATCACATCAAAAACCACCTGGGCTGGGAGGAGAACTGTGAAGGGAGTGGGATAAACAGCTGAGCAACAGGTGCTCTGAATTGATACCAATTAGTTAAACTGTTTCAGGCTAAGAAACATCCTGTTTGATTCAGCCCATAAAAGATACAGAATTGCTCATTTCCTTCTTTAGTGGTACAAGGGACTTTGAGGTGGAAGAGAAAATGGGAGAAACTTTAGTTTTATGGACAACAAAGCCACCAAGCCCTCTGCGGTTTCACAGGTAATGGTTCTTTCCAAAGAGAGAGGAGGAAATTTTGTTTCTGTGTAATCTCAAACTTGCCTTCAAAATCTGGTGGTAGTTCTGCCTCAAAAAGAGAATAGATATTCAGTAGGTATGGCAAGCATTTAAAAGCAACCTGTGGTTAACTCCTATACTTAAAAATAATTACTTAATTAAGCCTTTGTGAAAGCCTGAATTTCTTCTTTCTAATTGTAGATGTCTTAGAGTGGAGTAGTTATTCAAAGCTACCTTTTTTGGGTGTGTATTTAATACCACAAGTTTATCCAAAGGCACTTGACCGGGTTGCTTCTACAGTCAACAAAGAACATCATTTCTTGAGGGCAATTCTGCTGAGTGCTTTTACAAGTGAATTATGGCTTGGAGATGCTAATTCTTCACTTCTAAAGGATCAAAGCCTTTTTTCTTTCCCCTTTCCAAGAGGGAGGGAGTGCATGGAGGATTGCTTCAGACCAAGTAGCTTAACTAGCTAAAGTTATATGCAATAAATGTCTCAAGAAACTGCTAAAATTCTGATTGACATTTGTTGGTTACAAATAAGGTTGTGCTGATCAAGTTTGTGCTGAATAATTTACTCAAGATCCTAAAAAGGGGAGAAACGCACAGGACAAGGCTTTTTCAGCCAACTTTTCATGGTTTAAAAACACAGTACTTGGTTCCAAGGTGGTGATAATAAGTTCTGAATTTAAGAAAATACATTTTAAAAGAAATACCAGAGAAGTGCTGAGGATTTATGTGAACTCACAAGATGAAGTACATAATTGAGTGTTGCAATACAATCAGGGAGTTGTTACCAACAAAGCACTAGCTCTCTGACTCAGAAAACTGTAGTAGTGGGTGTTAGTTATGGTCTTTATTATGTAGAAGTTATTTCCTTCAAGAAATCAGTTGTGTTTTTCTCCCTGTGAACATTTTTAGGAAGGCATTGCTAAGATGGAGCCTCACACAGCTGGTCTGATTGCTGCCTTTTGACCTCTTTGTTTCTGAACAGCACCAGGTAAGAAATCTTGGCTATTTTTGAATACTCGCTCTAAAAGAAAATTCCATGTTTTCAAATGTGTGAAATGTTATCCTTGCTTACTTGGTCCCTGGTGTCACAAACTGCCATCAATAATTTTACTCCAAACCACAAGTATGAAACTACACTGTTGAACACTGTTATATTCACAGATAACTTTGCAGATTTTCCAGATTAGTGTCCTTCTTTTCTGTAATAATTTTGTTCAATCCCCCCTGAATTTTTATGCTCTTTTAAAAAACAAGCATAGAAGACTCACTGAAAAACAAATAGAGTAAACCACTAATTCAAACAGAGCAGCTTGAAGAATGAGGTAATGTAAATTGTAGATAAGGCTATGGTTGCTTCATTAGAGTAAATGAGTACTTGTGTGTTTGGACGAGGCACTTGAGACTGAGAGCTCTTTCTAGAGAACATGAGGCTTTCAAAAATTCTGTATCTAAATTGGAGGCCTGCTGAACCCCTGGAAGCAGGAACTCCATAAGCAGGATATGATTAATATCAGCTTGTTTTGGATTCATGTATGAGGGCAATGATATTGCACAACTGTGAAAAATTGTATAAGCATTTTTGTCCCTGGTGTCCTAGCAAAAGTGATGTTGGCATTGCTAGGAACAGCTCACAGGCTTTGTATGAACTGTGCCAGACTCCAGTCTCTTTCTCTTAGATGTGTCAGCAGCTTCCTACAAGAACTTTGTGTGTGAACTGGAGCTTGAACTAAGGTTTTTGGCTATATGCATGATTTAAACATCGGGTAGCACTGAAGGCCTTGAAAATACGGGCACGTGTTGAAACAGAGCCCCCAGAAATAAACTGATCGTTAGTGATCAGACAGTGGCGATTAAACACACCCTGAAAAACTGGGAAAGGAATGCTTTTCTTGTGAAGTGGTGGTGGCAGCAAGAGCAGCAGTTTATCAAGAGATTAAAATAGAAAACCCCCAAAAGATACATAAATTCTAGCACAAATTAAGAACACACTGGCTGAGACATGTGTAGTAGCCTGGGGAATTAACACCCCCCAGCACAGTGCAGTGCACAAGTGAATGGCTTAGAACTGTCCAGAAAATGAAACACTTATAAAAGGAGAAAACATTGGGTTTTGGAGGTTGTAAAGAAACAATTTCCCCTTCCGCAAAATTGATCACCTTCACCTCATGGACTGAGATCATCAGGGGCTGAAGCTCTTGTACCCTGACTATATGGCAGCCCTTCCATGGTATTGAACACTTACAGTAAAATTAGAATAAGATTTTAAAATTCAATTATTTGACTATGTGGTGGTGGTTATTAATAATAAGTGCCAACAAATGTGAATTGTGTGTATCAGAAAAGTCAAGTGGGGTTGATCTGGTTTATTTGGCCTCTAAATGCTCCCATCACAGCTGTCAGCCTTTCCTTAATGAGTGCAGTTGTAGTCAGTTGCAGCATGATAAGGGGTCTACTTAGGAATTTTATTCTCAGTAGTGAGGGAATAAAATATCTAATATTTAATATTGTATCTAGTGCTTATGTATTTTATGTGACATAGGGAAGCACATGGACAAGATTTACAAAATTTAGTGGGATTCGTCTCACCTAATCTGAGAAGTCTACAGCATAAATATCTGCATCTGATCTAATCTTTGAGTCTCCTTTCGTATCCAGTGGAGGGAAATAAACTCTTCTGAAATTCTAGTCATTTGTCCTATCTTTGAGTGAGATGAGGTGACCCTTGAAAGGCCTATTTCTGTCTCTTTGTCGAGAGAGCCCAGACAATGATCTCCAAGGTGACAGTCTGCACCACGAAAATCTCCTTCTGACAGGGGAATCTCACCCTTTGGCTATTAGGGATGTCTGCTCCTGGAAGCTTGTCTAGTCAGAGGTTCCTTTTCTGTCTGTTCACAAGGGAAGCTACTAAAATATTAATTTAGATTGAGTAAGAGAGCCCAGCAAGATTACTCTATTATTTCTAATCTTCTCCAAGCAGTTCAGTTTTTGGGGTCAAGTAGATATTGATTAGTTATTAATAAGCCCCCAAGTGAATGTGTTATGCTTTCCCCCCCCCTCCCCTCCTTGTTTAATTCTTCATAGTCTCCCTTATCCTTAAGCCTTGCCACACCTCTGCTCCCCTGTTTGAATCCCATATTGTTTCAGTGTGGAGAAATGAAAGTTCCTATGCTGATTAAAAGGTTAAGGAGTTATTCTGGGGAGCAAGGTATGACAACAATGCAATTTATACTGGGCAAAGTGAGAGGAAGACTAATGGAATGAATTTCAGGATCTTCTAGGGTTCAACAGTTCATAATATAGGACAAATAGTCATAGAAAGAGTGTTGGAGTGGTTATAAGGATTCAGGGAGCAACAAAACCCCCAGAAATTAGGCAATACAACTCCTGAGCCTGAGGTAATCTTTTCTCATGAGTGAATAGCAGCTACTGACTGAACAGGCTGAACCTCAAGAGATGCAGACATGAAATATTGCAGTGGAGAAGACCTGTAAGAGGTCTGATCCCTAACACAGGTGCCTCTGCTACTCCTTTGCCAGGATCTCTTGGTTACTGTGAGCCCAGTAGCACCTTAAACTCCACTAAGATGCTACCTCCAATGCTTTATGCCATAAGAAATTATTTGGGAAACAGTGGGGGAAAGAAACACTTCAACAGGCCGTGGATTAATGAAAAATACACTGAAAGGAGAAATATTTGCCACCATCTCCAAGCCTGTTGAAAGAAGATAACACAGACGTGTAGGGGTGTACCTGTCATGGTGGCTACTCTTGGGAGCCTTGCTCAGAGCACATGTGCTTGCATTTGACTAAAATAGCTCCCAGACAAAGGAAGAAATAAATTTAAAGTGACAGCTGCTAGAATTCAAGGTCTAGGAAAGACTCTAGGGATGTATTCTTCTAGAGATTGCAGACAGATTAAAGGCATGGAACAAACACAAATGGCTTACACCAGCTGCGTGTTGCTGACTCAATGGAAAAAAAAAAAGTTACATTCCTTTTGCTTATATTCCTGTGCCATCACCACCTCACTAACCTGTTGTACAACTTGGGAACATGATGCAAGATGACTTCTTTGGCTTAAAATCTAAATTATGGTAAACATGACATGAAGGTACAGGTAGTGAAAGGCAGCAAATACTGTAAAATGTTTTCTGCCCCCTTCTTTTATTCTCTGTCACCAGGCTAGTGGTATACTCTTGGACTCTCTGAACAATTCCAGCTCCTGGAGCTCAGTGTCCCAGTCTGACCTTCCCAGTATTTATGAAGTAGATCCAGTGTGGCCTGTACGGATCTTAGTGTGTGTTTCTGGCCTTATCATGCAAATACACTGGAACGTGGTTCTGTTATTATGGGAGACAGTAAAGAGCACACATCCTAACCTGTCCCACTCTTATCCCTGAGATGCTGATGACTTTTTCTCTCTGCATTAATAACTCCAAATATTAGGTGAAAGCCGGTAACTCTGGGATTGGAGAAAAGTGGTTGGTTGTTGATGTAATAAGGAGACTGGCAGTTGGCCAACTAGCTAGTTCAGCATTTACACAGAGTCCTTTCCTACTCAGACCCAGAGCAAATCATAAAACTGTTTAAATACACCTTGTATTTGCTGGTGAACTTTGTGCTGTCAGGGTGGGTTTTCTTGTTTTTGTTACAGTGTTAGGGAAAAAATGCTTTTATTTACTTTGCTCCTGCTGGGTATCCGAAATCTCCTTGGGAGCACCTGATGGGTTAGACTTCTTTTCACAGGTATTAAACAATGGAATTCAATATATATGTGAACTTCTGAGCTACTCAGTCATTGATTGCTGCAGCAATTCAACTGGCTTATGTTTGGGCCAGTCTGTTGTTCTGGGATGTTTCATGCAGCTTGTGCAGACTGCCTCACTTTGTAATTCTTGGGATTTGGGTCTTCTTT
>VXBX01009795.1:0-27309 GCA_013400415.1 Scytalopus superciliaris | reverse complement strand
TTTCCTCCTGATAGATCTGTCTTATGATAAACATCTGTCTTATTAAGTCTGCATTAATAGTCTCTACTTGTATCTTCATCCTGGTGTAATAATATTGGGCAGGCATTAGTTCTTGCCCATTGTCTCCCAACTTTAGTCTTGTGGCTGCTAGGTCATGTGTTAGTTGGAAGTACAGGTTTCTCACCTCACTGTGTTCATCACTGATTGCTTTCTGAAATAAGGGACCTGAGATGCACAAAAGTGAGAACCAGGGTTTTGGAAGGAGTTATTGAAGCAGTTATTAATCCTTAGGAAAGAGAACATATAATGTATTTTGAAATTCTAACAACTCTGTTTCTTATTGGCATGACACAAAAGTCCCACAAAAGGACAACTGAAAGATTATGAAAATTTCAGATGGCAAAGTCATTCTCACAGTTTAGTATAAGCAGGTTAATTACCTGATGATTTAAATTTAATTAAAGCACTTACCTTGGACCACTGGACACTTTTATAAGTTATTTTAAATATAAAAATCCAGTAAATTTTGTGTCCTTAAAAATGATTCCTCTTCAAAATCTAAAGCTTCTCAGCTCAGTGCAATAAAACCCACAAACAGCACTGTATCCTGAGAGACTAACATTGTGTCTTGTCATATCTAGAGAGGAGATGAATTCAACATGCAGGTCACCAAAAGAAAATATCAGGCTAATGGTTCCCTGTCATTTGAAAAGGTTGTTGTGTGTCAAAGCAGCTCAGCAGCTAGGAATTCACTTAGTGTCACAGGGGAGAAAGAGGATTTTCAAGGAAAAGAGGCCACAAACAGCTAAGCTTTACAGATAAAAATCAATATATTGAAATTTGCAAATGTGAAAACGTTGTACTTCAAAATACAGGTGTGATGTACTCTGTGGGTATTAGTTGACACAAGATTTTTCTGAATTTTTTTGTGAATTCCAGGGTCAAAAATCCTGTACCAACCTGCTGACAATCACAGATTGCTCTGTCAGGATCTGCCCTATAATAATTTACTTTCATCTGCTTTTCTGATTTCTAATGAAATGCTGTCATCAAATGGTGCTGCTAATGATCCTTGTCAGCATGTGTGTAAATAGGAAATTATCCTAAAGATGGGTGGAATATACTCAATATAATTTATCAAACACTTCAAAAAACCTCTGACAGGAATTCCTGTTAACTCTACGATGGAGATGATGATCAGTGTGAGGTCAGAGGCACTCCCTGGTCCAACAGCATTACATACAGATTATGCGTAATTGCAGTGGTCAAATGACATTGAAGATGACCAAATGTACTTCTAATTCACTTGAAACTCCAAATACATGCAACTCCTTGTCAAAATTGTTCTTAAAATTTCTTATTGAAGGGATCCTACTAACTCTCTAGTTAGCCTATTGCAGAGCATAACTGCCCTTATAGTGGCAAGTGTTTCTGGTGTGTAATGTAAATCCTCTTTGCTGCAAATTAAGCCGCTTACTTGCCCTCCTCCAGAGGACATGAGAGCAATTGATCACTGCCTTCATTGTAACAACATTAGATAAACTGGAAGGTTTTTCTCACCTTCCCTCAACCTCCTTATTTGTCATCTGATTTATTCTTCGAGACTGTGATTTTGAAAAAACTTTCTTGCTCTCAGTTGGATATTCTTTATGTTCTTGCTTCTTTAAATGTGATGCCCACAGCAGGAACCAAGCTCTCACTAGTAACAAGTAGAGCAGAATAATTACCTCCCTTGTCTTACACACAACACTTCTGATAATATACTCCTGAATGAGGTTTTCTAGGGTTTTTTAAAGTGTCATTTTATGGCCTGTGAACCGCTATAACCCCAGATATTTTCTGCAGTGATCACTTATTTAATTCCTCGTTTTTGCTCTATTTGTTCTGCCCTGCCTTACTGCACGTTTTTGAGTGTATCATTATGAAATGGTCTTATTTCAGACTCTCTCTCCCAAACTGACAACATTCTTCTGAATTTCAAATTTTCCCTTTTCCCCTGCCCCAGTTTGGCATCACCTAAGGTTTTGTGTGCGTGACAGTAGCAAACAAAGTGCTAGTAAAATAGTTCTGTGGAGTTGGATGAATGACAGACTCCTGCAGGAGTATATGCAAAATGTCATCCCAGATTGACAGTAAAACATAGTTTAAACACTGATTTTTATTTTTTTTTCCAAAGTCAGTTATGTATTAATGTCATGGTGATTTACTCTGTGTTGTTTCTAGGTTACAACCAGGTTGTTTTTTAAAATTTATCGGCAAACTCAAGTATATAAAAGTTAAGCATCAGGTTGAAAAGAGGAGAAGAAAGAGATCAGAGTTGGAGGGGAAGGTCATTAAAAGGTGACTGTTGACCTACATGGTATTGGGAAAAGAAAGTGCACTGGATAAAAGGAAGATGAGGCCAGGCACAAGGCCTCACAAAGGTTTTCTGAAGAGGAGCAGAGGAACATTAACTGAGTTAACAGACAGACAGACTTAGGTTGAGAAGTAAATGTGAAAGGAGAGTCTGTTTTCTTTAGTCAGAAATGGACTGGATTTGAAGAACAAAATTAATTTGGAAAGTAGACAGATCATGTCACCAAAAGACAAATTCTTGCAGAATTGCTAAACATCATGAGCAAAAGCAGAAGTGTGTTTGGGACACAGACCTTAACTCTTATGAAACCAACTCCGTTTTGGATGAAAGTGGAACAGAGAAAACAGGGTAGTAACCTCAATGTTATGATGGGGGATTTCTGATAGGAGACTGAAATTGTGGATGACAGGTGAACAACAAAATGAAGGGCAGTAAGAGATAATATATACTTGTTTATCTTCTCCAAAAATAGATGTTGCTCACTATAGCAAACATGGGAATTGAGATGGATTATGCACAGTGCAGGCTTAACTCACATAGGATTTTCAAAGCTGTCTTGCTAAACCATAGAGATTTTAATGAGTTTAACCCTTGAAGAAGCTGTATTTGATTTACCGTTCTGTCAAGGGCCAAATCAGCATCATTAGCAGCAGAAGATGCATTAGGAGTTGTACCTCTATGCAAAGAACCAAAAACTTACTGAGTAACCACTTCTCATGATGCAAACCCCTCCTTTATATGCCATCTCTCTATGTCAGAGCAGTCTGGGATCTCCCTATACATTTACTGTCACTTCAGTTCCATGTAATCCAGGGTGACAGCACAGTGGGGTAAGCCAGGCCCACTGGTGCCCATGTAATTGGATGCTCCTGTGCACAATAAGCACCTTTTACTGCACACTTCCCAATGTCTCTCATGTGTGAATCATTCTGTTCTGCTCATGCTTCCTTCACTCTGCATCGTTTTGTTGCTCAAGGGCATTTTGTTCTTTCTTAAAGAAGCCTACACCTTCCTTTTGATGCTTCACTGTAGTTCAGTTATGCTTAAGGACTGAAAGAGTTGAATCTTAATTTCAACTCACTGAAGCCTACCTTTAGGTTGTCCTTGTCTGCTTTCTGGGGCACCAGTCAGCACAAGATCAGTCTCTGTGCATAAGTAACTAGCTGTGAGAAAGGCAGATCCTACTCAGACATACAAAAAGGCGCACAAGGTTCCCTAAGGAAAATAAAGAGGTGGCTTTATAAATGTTAAACGTGGCCAGCTGATGTCCTGGACAGGTGGAAGGTTTTCCCTGCTGTTATTCTGGATACTGGCTGTGGTAGAAATCAGTATGGGGGTCATCAGGTAAATGAGGTTTGGGAGGAAAAGAGGGGCTAATCATGGAGACATGGTGTGGTCAGAAACCAAAGTGTGTTTTTTCACAGCCTTATTTTGACTCCATTATCTATGTGTCCTGAAGGCCAATAATGGGCAGGATCCAGGAACAGTAGGAGCCATTTCCTTTTGAGTACAGAACAAATGGTATAACTTTGGGATGGGGTTACACAAGTTATATATGTAACCTGTACATTATATGAGCTATATAGTCATGGGGGAAGTTTTGTGTGCCACAGTATAAGACACATCTAAAGTCATTAGAGAGCTACAAAGCTGTTAGGTGAGGTATAAAGAAGGTGAAGTACTTTGAGGGGAAGCCACAGGAGTGACTGAAGTAACTTGGCTTGTTCAGCTGGAGAAGAGGAGACTGAGGTCATATCTCACCGGTGTCTGTGATTTCCTCACAGGGGCAGCTCCAATCTCTGCTCTTTGTGACCACGGATGGGACCTGGGGGAATGGCTGGAGCTGTGTCAGGGAAGAGTTAGGTTGGATATTAGAAAAGGACTCTCCCCTCGGAGAGTGGTCAGGCACTGACCAGGCTCCCCAGGGCAGTGGGCACAGCCCCAAGGCTGCCAGAGCTCCAGAAGGGTTTGGATGATCCTCTCAGGGACAGGGTGGGATTTTTGGGGTGTCTGTGCAGGGCCAGGGATTGGACTCCCTGATCCTTGTGGCTCTCTTCCAATTTAGGAGATTCTATTATGCAACTCAGTGATACAATGCAGCTTTCACACGTGCACCCTGCAAAGTTTGTAACTAAGTGCCACACTAGCAAGTGGGTTATAAAATGTATTACAATGTATATGAAAATACAGGACTAAACTTCCCAGGCATCACTTGGTTGTGTTACTACATTTTCCCGGTAAGGAGCTCCCCATCTTCTTTTTTTTCTATGAAATAAACATAATATCAGCCTGACAGAGATGAATGTGTTGCTTTCTTACTGCCAAACTGAGAGCTCTGAGAGTCTGCAAACTGAGCTCAGAATGTTATTACAGAGAATCAATATGTGTGGCCCTGGCTCTGATCTTCAGATAACTGTCAAAGCCTGCATTTAATTTCCTTCCAAATATTAGGCTGTTTTAAAGTGATCTTTGTAACAGATTACATTGCTATAAACATTATTGTTGGTAAAATAGATGAGCCATTATTTTAACTTTAACATTCTTTTTATTTTTTGATGTTATCTAGAGTGGCTTCAACCTTAGCAAACTTTTATCTAGAAACATTTTGGACTTGCACAAATAAGTTCAGTATTAGCTAAGTACAATTCTAGGGCCAAAACCACCAAACTTTGTTTCTCTTAGCCAAGTAAGGAGTTGAGGAGCTTTCACTACAGTTTTTCAACAAGCCTGAGTTTCCTCTAAAGTCGTTTTCTGGGTAGCACAACAGGCTCAGCTAATATAATCCACCAGATGGTTGTATGAGAAAGTTACCAGTGTTTTAGATTATAGTTAGGACCTTGAATTCAGCTGAACATGGGGTGCCTGTTGTATTACCCATACTGAAAAATAAATGGGAGCTGCTGACTAGTTTCCTGTCTGGGCCATACAGCAGCACTGTAAGGGTACAGCAGTAGAAAGGCTTTTTGCTGGCTGTGTGTTTGCTGAAGAAGCAGTGCCTACTTGATTATCAACCAGTGTAGTTGTGCACCATTGTATGTCCTCTCCCCCCACCTGGGGCAGTTACCACTCTTGACTACAACATAAAGAATGGCGGCCAGAAAAACTCAGATTTTTCAGAGACTTCATCCACTCCAATGGAGAGCCACTAAACTGATCCCAGAGCTGGAGCATTTCTCCTGTGGAGACAGGCTGAGAGCTGGGGCTCTTCAGCCTGGAGACGAGAAAGCTTTGAGGGGACCTTCTAGCCCCTTCCAGTGCCTAAAGAACTTCAAAAGAGCTGGAGAGGGGCTTTGGACAAGGGCCTGCAGTGACAGAACAAGGGGGAATGGCCTTAAATTGACGTAGGGTAGGTTTAGATTAGGTATTAGGAAGAAATTCTTCACTGTGAGGGTGAAAGTACTGGCACAGGTTGTCCAGAGAGGTTGTGGACTCCTTGTCCCTGAAGTGTTCAAGGCCAGGCCAGATGGGGTTCTGAGTAACCTGGTCTAGTGGAGGATGTCCCTGCTCGTGGTCTCTTCCAACCCAAACCATTCTGGGTATTTGCTGAAAGAGCAACAGAGTGGGACCCAAACAAGCCAGGAGGTTTCTGGATAACTCCCTTATACAGGTGACTGAGGAGTCAAGGAGAGGAAGTTCTTTGCTAGATCTAGTACTTATAAACAAGGAAAACTGGTCTGGAGTGGGGGAGTCTTGGTTTTAGGGACCATGCAATGGAGCTAAGGATTCTGGAAGGGGGAACTGAGCAGATAGCAGCCTCTAGGTTTCAGCAGGGTAGGCTTTGGCCTGTTCAGGGACTTCTTGCTGTAGTAAGAGCCATGTAGCAGGTGGTTCTGCAGAGGAGTTCAGGAGGTTTCAGTCTTACCTACTACAAGGTTCAGAATGGTCCACCTCAACGTACAGAAAATCAGATGAGAGTGGCAGAAAGCCTGTATGGATGGTTAAGAAGGTCCTGGCACCTCTCAAATATACAAAAAAATAAGTATACAAAAGGTGAAAGAAGGAACAAGTGACCGCACAGGCATACATAGAAGTTGTTTGACATGCATTCGAGGATAAAATAGAAGAGCTCAGCTGAAGTTCAGTATAATGAAAGGTAGGAAAGTCAATAGGTTTTTACAGGTATATTGGCAGCAAGAGGAGGGTTATTAAACTGTGAGCCCACTGCTGAATGGTATGAGAGAGATGGTGACCAAGGGTAAGGAGGCACTTGATGCCTTATTTGCCTCAGCCTTTATGAGTAAAATTTGTATTCAAGAGTCCCAGGTCTCTGAGAGCAGTTAGAAAGTGGAGAGCAATAAAAACTTACCCTTGGAGGAGGATGAGGCTAGAGAACATTTAAGCAAGCTGATCCATGGTACCTGATGGGATATATCCATGAGTGCTGAGTGACCTGGCTGATGTCACTGCAAGGCCACTCAACCCTTGGAATGTCATGGTGTTTGAGGGAGGTTCCTGAGAACTGGAAGAAGGCAGATATCACTGGTATCTTCAACACTGGTAAGAAGGAGAATCTACAGAACTACAGCTCATCAAATCCACCTCAGTCACTGGAAGGACAGTGAGCAAAGAACCCTGTAAAGCATTTTGAAACCTATGAAGGGCAAGGAGGTGATTTGGAGTAGTAAGTACAGTTTTATGAAGGGAAAATTGTGTTTGGTCAACCTTATATCTTTCTATAACAAGATAACCAGATCACTGGATGAGGGAAGAACAGTTGATGTTGTTTACCCTGACTTTAATAAGGCTTCTAGTGCTGACTCCTGTAGCATCCCTACAGAGAAACTGATGGAGTATGGCCTAAATAAGCAGATATCGAAGTGAACTGAAAAACCAGGTAAACTACCAGACTTAAAGGATTGTGACTAGAGGTAGGAAGTTCTGCTGGAGACCAGTTAGCATTTGGAAGAGATGCTCAGAGTTCTGGTAGAGTTCACCCTAGGGAAGAGAAAAATCAGGGTGCTTTTATCGATGAAATAGCTGGAGAGGTAGTAAAGAGAGGGAGTGAAGCAGACAGACTGTCCAACAAGACAATAGGCAGGAGTGGAAATAAATTAATTTCTAAACATAAGGAGAAAGCTTTCATGCTCTCATGGTAGTTGACCACTGGTCACCCAGAGATGCTGTGGAGTATCCATTTCTGGATGGATTCAAAACTCCATTAGCTGAGTCTGAGCAACATTGGCTTAGCCAGGATTTGGGGGATCAGGGAAGTGGGTGTGTGGTGCTGATGGTCTCCAGAGGGTCTGTTCTAACCTCAGTAATTCTGCAGCTCTGTGAATTGTAGAAAAACTGGTTCTTGATAAGGCAGCTTGACAGTGAGTTCCAAGGAGAAAAGACAAGACTAGAATCAAAGAAAGAATTGGGCACATTTAGATAATACACAACTTACGCATTTTTAGGCAGAAGATGGGAATTTGTTTTGCTGGAAGTGGTGTATTATGCCTCTATGGTCAGTTGACCAAAAGATATTAGGACTAGGCTGATACATGTAATTTAATGAAGCTGAGTAAATTAGAATGTGGTCTACACTTTATCTTTTTATTTCATGTATTAGATTTCAAAGTCAGCTCTTTCCTTGTGCAAGCTTTTCATGCTGTACATACTCTAATCATTAACTTTCTAATTTAACAGTGTGCAGTACAGTGTCAAATCGGTTTTATGTCCACAGTTTCCCTCTGTGATATGTTACCACTGTGAAAAATTCTGTCAGATTTGGTAGGAATAATCTCCCATGTGTGAATCCCACTGAGTAAAGCTCTCCTTAATTAAATCATAACAGTCCAACTGGCCTGCTCCATCTCGGCTTAATGGTGTCCTCTGTTACCCTTCCTGCATTTTTTTCTTCTTGTATTTCCCTCAGTACAAAAGACAGGTGCTACACATGAATCTTTTTAAACCTTTCCTTGCTTCCAGAAGTGTGCTGAATGCATATGCTAATATTGGCCCATTTTTTGGTACTTGCCTCAGGATGCTGCAAGGGAGGTTTTCTCATTTTGCACAGTTGCTTAACCTTCAAATGCTCTNTACAAAATCTGGCAAGATTCCAGTTTCCTTCAGCAGGTTTTGTTTTCTGAAATAACAGCTGTTCCTGGGAAAAGTGGCTTGCTTTAATGATTCAATTTATTTAGTAATTCCCTTGGGTGTTCTTGTTTCTCACGTGGCTGAAATACTCTTGTCAGTTACGCTTATATTGTGGTTACTTCTGAACAGTCAAAAACCATGTGCTATTTGGCAAAAACATGCAGTCTGGTCAAAAAGAAGCTTGTTCCAAAATACATGTTTGCTGGTGATAAGAACAGGTTGGTCACATAAACTTCCTTTGCATTATGATGATCATTTCACAAGCGACACGTGTAATATGAGGTGCCACTATAAGGCAGAGATAAAACTCCTTAACCTTTACTCATACCTTTCATTCTCTTTGTACAGCTCGATATATATATATATAACCTAGAAATTTCATATTAGGTAGGCTAATTTGTTTTAGTAACTATAGCACTTCTTAAATGTTAGGTGTTTCCATGTAAACTTAATATTTTTCTAATGTAATTTGTAGTGGGAAGAAAGGTATTAGAAGGCAAATGATCAAGTAGGTCAAGAAGATTGTTTTCTTTCACGGTATCTATTTCACTTCAGAATGTTCATTTTTTTAAAAAAAGCAAACTGCTATAATCAATTTTAGAATGTGCTTTTATATGGAGATTTTGTTTGGACTTGCAGGGATCTATATGTAAATAAACCCCAACAGTTCCTTAGCATTCAGTTTACATTTTCCTCTAAGTCATTTTGTGCACATGTTTAGTTTTGTGCCCCTGTGCCTCTGCTCCTTCTTGTTTCAGTGTTGGCATACTTTTGATTTTTGCAGACTTATATCTCACTTTCTCATCTCTTTCTCCCTAAGCTATACATTTTTAACTCTCTTGCCTCACATTTAATTTCCTTCAAGCCTTTCATCAGTTGATAATATTTCTTTGGACTGGCTAAGTTTATGAACATGTTGCATTTGAGCTCTGCTGTGTGATGTGGCCATCCGGATATTATAGAAACAGAGAGAATACAAATCAGTCAGATTTGCACACAGACCTTGGAACTGCAGTTAATTAAAAATATAACAAAAGCTTCATAACTGCTGTTTAGAAAATAGGAAGCTTACTGGAACATCATTGTACCAAACAGAGTACAGAGATACAGGATTGTATTTGAACTCTTTGTCTTTTTAATTTAGAGTGGATGCCTTAAAGAAATACGTGAACAAAACTGCAAGCAGTGATGTCAAAAATTACCAAAATATGCAAGTGGCTGGTGGATATGTTGCCTTTTACCTTAGATTACACCTGCTAAAACCAATGTAACAGCTTAAATGAGATGCTGCTTTTCAAAGTATTTCAGAAATGCTTCCAAAAAATCAATATTTACAGAGCTGGCATGATAAATAATTGTGACCTACATGAGAAATAATAATTATAGGAATTTTATATTACACTGAAAAGTGTTTTATTTATTTGTATTTCATTTGGACTGGACAAATCAGTAATTATTAGCAGAAATAGTTATTTTGTAGTGGAAGAATTTACCCAAAAATACTATTCTGGAACTAATGCCATGTAGACCTAAGTAGGTACAAACACAAAATATGACCATTTGAGCAAAAAGCTGAAATTCCAAGTAGTAACTGAGAACATTTGAAGCTTTTCTCTCTTTAGTGGTGTACTTCCCTCTATTCCTGTGTTATCACGTCTCAGAGTGCCTTTTAGCTCAATAAATGTGACTTTAAAAATTTTATGAAAGGAAGTATCTCCCGAAGGATGCTGGTTTTGCTTTGAATTCTCCTTGTGAAGCACTCTGGATTTCTCAAACAGGGTTTCTGCCTGAGATACTCTCTTTTCTAGGTTCATGTCCAAAGGCCTGCTGCCTTCATTGCCCACTATTTCACTCCTTCTGGAACATGTTGTCTTCAAATATAATTAATTTTTGTTATCAGGTTCTGTCAGGCCATTTTGCGACAATGAAACATTCACTTTTTCGCTTTTCAGAAACAGTGGAATTTCCACAGCATAGGATTTGGAAGATGGATACTTCCAGCATGTAAATGCAGGATTTACAATCTAATGTTTTCAGTGTGACTGAATACAGATCAAATACGTTCCTGATATAAGCAAGAAATAAGTTTTCTCTTGCCAGGAAACACCATTTCTGGTTCAAGCCAGACTGTTTGCACTGCCTGGTGGGCAGGTGCAACAGGAATAGTGGGTAACAGATTCCATGGACTTTTTCTTCTCAAAAATCATAATTTCAGAATGTGCAATGGCAGACAGGCAAGGAACCGGGTACAGCCATTGCTAAGGCCAACATCTGGCCCTGCAGATGCAACTTCATTAACACTTCAGTTCATATTTGTGATACTGAACAGGCAGAGCAGAGCTGGCTCTACAGATCTCAAAGGAGTCGAAAAATAGCAGATACAAATACAGCTAAAGAATCAACTACATTTATACCCACTTTTCAGAATTGAAAATTGTTGTTTCCAAATTAAAAAGAAACCATACCAACTTATTCTGCTTGATACATGTGTGCAGTCCCTGAGGGATAGCACAGAGATTGATCTGACATGTGAAAGAACCCTGTGGGAAATGGACTCACGGGAACCAACATCTGATGCTCACATATGTCCTGACCAGAAGGAAAAGGACTTGTGTGTGTTTCCAAAGGTATCAAACCTGAGCTTTGTTTTATCTTTGCAGCTTCAGTAACTTCTGAGAAAATCTCTAGTTCTCTATCTCTGCTAGGGGCACAAAGCAGAGTAAAAGCTGAATTTGATTCATTCTATTGTCTAAAAATATATTTCCTGGGAAATCTGAACATTAATTATAGATTAGATTATTTTGAAAGCTAATAGTTATGTGGTGTTTGGGAATCCAATGTGGAGAGACTAAATACAGAAGACATATTTGACCTGGAGCACATTAGGTACCAATGGATATATTTCATTAATGCAAAGTGAATTTCATGATCATCCAATCTGCTCTGTGTATATTTGTATCCACTGCTCCCTGAAACAAGATCACTGACTTGTGACATTAAGTCACATAACATGTCAATTATTGTCACACACATGTCAATTAGGAATCATCCTTAGAAAATACACCACTTACTGACCTGAAGATATCAGCTGAGAGGTAATATAGTATATGCCTTGGCCATGGTCTCTTGGTGGTATAAGTTGTGTTTTACTCCCTGTTTTCATTCCTTTAAATTTCTGTGTCATAACAGGAATGTGTCAGATGTGCTTGCTGTGCAAAAGAGCCATCTCATAGGTTTCTGTTCATCACAGTTTGATCAAACCACCTGTAAGTTCTCAATGGTGAGACTGGAATTCTTTCAGTTACTGCTCTTACTGTTCCTCTGTGAACCACCAATAGTTTTGAAGGGCACACATGAAGGCTGAGTCACAATAGTTAAAAAGAAATACTGCTTTTCTACTCAGTGTTATTCTGTAGTCACGTATTGCGTCAGCCTTCCCAGTGGTGTTCAAGAGATTGCCTACAGAAATTTTCAGCCTGTCCAGAGCCTCTGGTCTCTGAAAAACATTGTGATTTATTGTATTAAAAACTGCCTTGGTGAGCCATGCCAAACATTTCACAGCTCTGTGATCTGCTCATTGGTTTTCTTGCTTATCACATCTCCATGTTTATATAATCTGAGAACTTTCCAGGAATAAATGCATGTTTACTCTGTCATTGTCTCTACATCATTGTGGAAGAGGATTATATGTATATAATAGAACAATATTTATAGGACATTGTCAGTCTAATTGCAATTATTTGATGCATCCACGTTAATTGCAGTGAGACCATCAACTTGACAAATTCAATTTGATTCAGTTTGTGCTGTTCTGATTTTTCATGGTGCTCTTGTTTCTGGTTTTTTCTTTTTTATCTGAGTGTTAGAGGCATAAAGACAGAAGTCTAACAAAAGTCTGATTACATTATATCAGCAATACAGTCTCCATTATCATTCCTATTTGTAATCCTGTCAGAGAAAGATATCAAATCTGTTTGACATAATCTGCTTTCCATTAAGCTGCACTCTCCTCATTAGGCCTGTGATGAGTTTAAGCTGTTGCCACACAACGAGAGGACTATCTAAACCAAGCAGTAAATAAGATACAATAGGAATTGAGGGGTTGACTTGTTTGCTTCTGCTTTCTCATGGCTGGAAACACTTCTTTCCCCTTGTTTGTGATGTTTGCTACATGTTTACCAGTGTGTCGAAGTCCAACAATTGTGTTTTGGCAATTACAGAATCCCAGAATGGTTTGGGTTGGAAGGAACCTTAAATCTCACCTAGTTCCAACCCTGTTGCCATGGGCAAGGGCATCTTCCGCTAGACCAGGTTCCTCAAAACTCCAATTGGCCTTGAACACTTCCAGAGATGGGGCATACAGGTGATAAATAAGTAAACAGATAAATAATAAATAAATAAATAGATCAGATTCCTTTACCTGATGGTTGGCAGGCACACAGCAGTAACTGGAGCATCCACAGAGGACTGGAAGATGTAACTGAGGCTCTGTTGGAGGCCCATCCTTTTCTGGCTCTGAAGAATACACACCCTATATGCTCTTTAGCATTACACTGGGTGCATTACACGCTGGATTTCACCTTGAATAGCACCAGAGACCTCTCTTTAAGCACTGAGTATTACTCAGTGTGCTTTCTCTGCCCCAGCAGTACTTTCAAAATCCAGGTCTAAACTGGCATGCTGGAGGTGCCATTCCATTGGCAAGAGGATCTCACAGCTTCGATTAAGTGGGCCCTGCCCTTCTGATGGCCTGGCAGCATCCTCATGGAATAGACACTTACATGGGTTCCTCTGAGAAGTGGGGTAAGGACCACACCAGCTGAACTTTGTCATGCTTTCTATGTAGGATGTCCTTTAGAAATCTGATTCTGATGATGCAACCCCCCAATATTTGTAGCAAAGAACCTCTCAGAACCAGCAGAAAGGCAGGAACAGGCCATGGTGGATTTATTACTGGATCTCTGAGTAGGGATTATAGAGATCCATGACAGGAGCCAGGAAATCTCTAAGGCACTGGCAGGACAAGAGCAGTATGGGCAAGGTCAGGGTAGTCCTCAGTATTGACACCTCCTAAATAATTAAAAATTATAGATGAATATTCAGTGGAACAGGAAGGGAAGCAACCCACAATACAGGGTGCTTTTGCTGTGAAATATGCAATCTTTGCCAGCATGGCTACCTTATAATTTTCATGCATGTTTTGGCAAAGAATGATTCTCATTTTGGACCCAACCACCAAACTATAATTTTTAAACTGATGTACTTCTACAGCAGTTTCTAAAATAATTCATCACTGTCTTGATTTTCCCACTCATTCAGATAGTACAAGTAACAAGAAAGAAAGACACAAAAAGTAGATAAATTAAGTCCTAAGAAGTTAAAAGGTCCTACTAATTTCCTCAGTTACTACCTCATAAAACAAACAAACAAGAAAAGCTATTTCCAGTTTCTATGAAAAAGTATACAAGAAAAAAGTCTAACACATATTTTCTGCTCTTGTTATGGCGTATGTAGATCAATACTATGTTAATTTTAAAAGCTTCAGAATAGTCTTAAGATTTTGTTTCCATGGGTCAAGAAACCAGTACCTGCAGCCCTCTGAATGTTGTCAGTGTCTTTCCCTGGTTCATTAACTGACAGAGGAACCACTTTCCAAGCTTGATATTAACTGTGTACAATCTCACACATTTTTATTTCAGAGGCAAGTGCAAATGTCCATCCAATAGGAAAGATTTCTTCTCATCCTCCTCCTCCCCCCTAATTTGATGTGAAACTTCAAATGATGCATGAAGAGTTTTTTGTTAGAACAGTGCTCTGGCTTTTTAAAGAATTACATTTTACCATTCATATTAACTCTTTTTAAGAGTATTCAAGAGGATTGGTAGCTATACCAACTTGGGAATTTATTTTGTTTGGTGCACTTTTGGTGGGGAGTGGGAAAAGGTTTTGATTTCACCATTTGCTGTCTGCTCAGAACTGTTTATTCCCAGAGGAAGGTTCAGGATTTTGATTGTCAGAACTGTGTTATCACAGGGGAATCAAACTCCTGTGTTTCCTTTGTATTTCTGTTGAGGACCCATTGTTATCTGCCTGGCATTTTTAAGTGTCTTCTCTCTGCTGGACAACACTTCATTATACCTCTTAATCATCATCATAGTGCAGAACAAAGCTCTCTGTAAAGCTTTAGAAGCTTTATAAATACCCTGCAACACATGCAGAAGGTTGCATTACATGATGCATCTTCCATTCAGGGATTTCTTAAGTAGACTGTACTCCGTGGGATTGACCTCTGCAGTGGAGTGACATTAGTTCACGTGTCTCTGATGAAAATGTATGTCCAGCACCATCCTAAGTGCTCCCATATGCAGTACACAGCATGTGCATTGTGGGAATGTTACAGCTAGGTTTCAAATTGCTAAGTTGACAACAGATGGATGGTTTCTCTGTAAGAGCAGAAAGCAGTAGCATGTTTCAGAAGCTGATATCTTTTTCCTAAAATAATTATCTCTTCTCAAAGAGAGCGTAAGTCAGAAGCTGCTGAACAGAGCCTGTGGGTATTAATAGATTTTTGTGATTATATTTATGTTCCTCAGAATTTCTTACTTGTCCCCTCGACTACAAACAAGGCAGCTTTGGTTGGTTTTGTTGTTTTGAAAGTTAATAACAGGTTTCCCATTCTTATCACATAACTGTTGCTCTACTCTAACTTTATTTTTGATACAAAGCCTCACTGCTTTTCTCCTTTGCAACATGATGGAACACAATGGAAATTTTCTTGTGTAAGCTGTAGTTTTCAACCAGCTGGGTCTCACTGTTCCAAAGTTCGTGAGCATTTGAGCCACCAGAGAGACAAGGGAGAGAGTGAGCAAGTTAAAAATCTCGGCTTCTCAGAGGCAATATCAGTCAGATTGTCTGAATGCTATGTAAAATAAAAGAGTATTATCATAATTAGGGACTTTTGTGTAATTTTTCTTCAGGGTGATGCTGCCTAAAGTTAATTTTTGTTGTCTCCTAGTGATGCTGGAACTCAATTGCTTATGCAGTTCTTGATTTTTCTGGTGTTTTCTTTGTGAGACAAGTGTATAAATAGGTGAAGGTTAAGTACAAGGCAAGAATCACTGCACAGGTTTATTCTGTGCTTAAAGGGTTTGCCAAATAGTTTCTCTGATGTCTTTCTATGTGCATTTAGTGGGAAGTGTCAATAAACAAAGATTTTGGAGCTGGGAGTCTCCTGGTTTAACACTTCTATGTAAATAACTGATACTCCATCTACCGAACAACAATGTAATGAACATTTATTTATTCCTGTCACTGTATCCAAAACCCCAGTTGTACTCTCAGAATGGTGGATGTTTGTGTATTGGGCACAAAGCTCTTTGTTTTGATATGTTTAAAAGGATGTACTTTTAAACTTGAGTTTGGGATTAAAAGGTTGAATTCAAGGAACATGCTTATTCACCCAGATAGCCTGCAGTAATTCTTAACCTCTCTCAAAGTCCCTGGTTTTGGAGGCTTTTTCTCAGCATTTCTTTCTTTAGATACCTTGATTAATATGTCAAGAAATAGGTAGATTAAAGAAAAACATGAGAAAGAAAAGATATATTGATTTAGTTCTCAACTACCACCTGCTAATGAGTATAATGTATGTTTTGAGAAGAAGGCAAAGAATCACTCCAGTCCCATTCTGAAGTGCCTGTCATCTGATATCCAGATGTGAGTTTGAACCCTTTTAATCAAAGCTTAACTTTGAAACATTAAAGATAGAATGGCATTAGAGAAAAAGGGGTATCACACAATATTCTTTTCCATTTTAGGGATTCAAAAGAAAATACTGTACTTTGCATAGCAGCAGAACACTTCATTTTACAGCAGCCCTGCACAAAGTCTGTCCTTTATGTGCCAAGTGAAGCAAATCCGTCTGTAAGACAGACATGGGATCACAAACCTCTGGACCCCACCTGGGTAGTTGAAGATAAAGCCAAATTGCTTGGTAAAGTCAGGACATGCCTTCATACACAGAAGGAGAATTAGTGGATTTACAGAACTCCACACTCAAAAAGGTAAAGTTCTTCAACATCTCTCCAAACTCAGGGCACACAGAGCAGGACTTTCAGTATTACACTTTAAGAAATTTCTCCTTAATTTCCAGTTAAGGTGTGTTTTAAGTAGTGTCTCACCATCTGGCCTTACAGGGGTAGTCCTGGCTACTTATATGATGATTGATGAGACTGGGTAAGACTCATGTTTTCTACACATGTAATTTGCTTCAGCAGTGGGAATGTTATGTAGCTGCTTAATTTGATTTATACAAATTCATTTTCCTCTAACACAATACAGGACACATTGCCCATATACATTTAAAATATCTCTGCCTGAAGGATTGCCAGAAAACTAAAACTGGACAGACCAAGTAAAATGAAACAATAATCTGATCTGTAGCAGAAATTAAATTAATACTGTGAAGTGCAGGCACAGAAACGTTTTGCACAAAACGTTTTTAAAAGAAAAATAAAAGAGACAAACTATTTTGCTTGCCCTTTAAAGAAACTACAGGGTAGATTTACAGTAGTGCATTGTGTTTACTTCTTGAAAGGTACTTAAATTTACTAAACAATGGGCAAACCTCTGAATTACACTTTAAATTGTGGTGTGTGGTGAGGAATATTATACCTATGTATTCCTGACAACTCTCTAAGAGGTGTCTCTATTCCCTTTCTCTGTCTTCTGTAGAGATTAAAAGAGAAGAGAAGCACGTGGTAATGGATGTGGACACAAATCTTTAAACATGTTTTAAATAGTATAAATACTTTCTGCATTAGAGCCACTCCAGCTTGACAGGGAAGCAAGTTAGGAGATTATTCAGCCCCTGGTGTCTCTTACAACAATCCCAGATTCCCAGGGTTTAAGCTGGCTGCTGTCCTCACTTGCCCTGTGGTCCCAGTGCTGAGGGAAACCAGCACACAGCTCGATACTGCTGCAATTTCATTTCTGTTCAGTGGCAAGGGCAGAAAGCCAAAGTTAGGGACCCCAAGGGATAAACCGATCCCCATAGTAGTTCCATGACCTATATCCTTTCCCCACACCCTGATCGCTGCAGGGTGCTGGATCCCCCCCAACATCACCATCTCACCTCTTCATTACTGATCTCATACCTCCCCTTTCACTCCAGCCTCCAGCTTTGAGCCTAAAACTCCCTCGATCTGAGCAGGTTTCCCTGGGTCTGTGTGCTCCTTTCACCGGTGCAGCGAGGAGCACAACAGGATCCTGTGGACAAGGATGCTGATGGATTGATGGATAACGGATGAACGGATGGGTAGGTAGATAAATCAATGGATGTAATGATAAATAGATGGATAAAAGAAGGATAGGTAGGTAGATAATAAAGAGACCTGCCTCTTTCCGGGGGCTGTCCCTTCCCAAGCTCAGCCCAAGGAGCTGCCGAGCTCGGGTATTCCCGATCCAGCCCCGCCGCTCCCTCCGTGACTTGCAGATTCGCCGCTCGTTTTTTCCTTTGTGGCGGCTTCCCTCTGGTGGCAAAGAGTGGGAATTGCACCAGCCGGATCCGACCCCGCCGCCTCTGCCGCTCCCAGGGCGCAGCCAGGGCAGGGCCGAGCTGCTGCTGGACAAAAAACTGCTTTTAAGTGACCCCAAGGTAACTCCAAGTCTTATCTGCCCAAGCCCGGAGCAAAAATTGATAGTAGTTTTATATGGGACAGAGCTCAGGGGCTGTGTTTTCTATTAGCTCTCCCCACCATTGATGGAATACAGTGGTTTTAATAAAAAAAAGTATATATTATTTCCCTCACAGGTTTATGAACCCAGCAGTATTAAGTACCGTTACATCGGAGTTTTGCTGCACCTATTCATGTATAAACTCTTTGGAAAATAAGTTAAGTGTCATGCACTTTCAGCAGTACCTGGTAAATGCATTGTTTTCATACGTTTCCATTATAATTTTTCACTAGGAACTGTGTGCCTGCATCTGTCTTGAAATTGCTCTTCAGTTTGTCATGACCAGTGTGCCCACTCCTTTATAAAAGTGGATACTGATGTAAGTACCTGTGTTGCCTAAACAGTGAATAAACTCTGGATTTCTCTCCACAGAATGGATGTTTTCTTTTCTCTAAGTCTTTTTTTCTTTCAGAGTATCTATATATTGTTGGTCAGAAGCACTAAGCATCTCAAAACATCATCCAACAGAAAGATGGCTTTACACACGCCATCTTTTTCAAGATAGACGTATTTAAAAATAAAGTAAAATAGAAGGCAAGGTGTATGTAGCATACTGAAGGTCTAAACATCACTGTTTCATGTAAATGATGTCCCAGGTAGTTCACTGGTCACCCTATATTTCTGGAAGTGGTTTAGCTGTGCCAGAGACAAAAAGGTCATCCTGTGATCCCAGAGGAATCACTTGAGAGGAAGTGACCTGCAGCTGAGGACAAAGGAAATTACAGAGAGGGCCCCCAAATCCCTTTGTTTTCCCAAGTATCATTCCAAAACAGGACATATCTGCTGTTTCAGTAAAGAATAGAACAGATTCCTCTTATGCTGGAGTTACATAGTCCTTATAATTTTACTGGATTTGGTTTAGAAATACTGCTGCCCACTTATTTAACTGCTGGGCTGGTCACTGTGTCTCCTGAAGCACCAGACATGAAGTGAAGGGTGATCCCCTCATGCTGGCGCATCTCTGTTCACCTGTGGTGAGTAAACATGACAACTCCCCTGATGTCTCTGTGTCCTTTGAAAATCTCCCTTCAGAACTTTCCTTTTTCTTCCAGGCAGTGGCCATGCTGTCCATGAATTTGTGCTTGAATCACTTCTCCACTGACCTCCCCTTTAGGTAGCACTGGGCCAAGTGTTTCCAGAGCTGCTGTCAGTATATCCATGCCATCCAAGGGTTACAGGACTGGAAACTCACCTTGTAGATGGTCCAAGACTGGCAGCAGGAGACAAAGTTGGACACTGGTGCTTTCTCTGGGAACTTTATCCTGTTACACTGGCTGAGATAATAGGCTTCCCTTTGGCTTGCTGCTACCTTCTGATAATGTGAAGGTGTGCTGAGGAAGAAAGATGGAAATCTAGGTCTTAAACCATGCACTGAGAATGGGGGAAGGATAGGTGCAAGTCTACAGATCATATCTACACTTTCTTCTTCCCGCCTACCTGGTTTGTTTCTTCCTTCTTTACACTCATTTGGATCCTTTCTGATCCATGCACTTGCTTTGACTTCAGATTGTATCAACTGCCCTTCCTCCTTCCCCCCAGAATTCCCCATATCTTTTTTACTCTGGCTGTTTGGACACCACTTTCCCCTTACTAATACTCATTGTGATTCTTTTCTTACAAGTGCTACAGCAACAAACCCTTACTAAGTTGCCTTCAGGATGGTTCCTATGTGTATTTCTTTGTCCTTACTCAACTTGGTCATACTTGTCAACCAAACAAGTTTTATGCTTGTCCTCACTTGATCCCTCTTGCATAACATCTTTCCCTCCTCTAACCATTGCTGTCCTTCCTTCTGTTCTCCCCTTCCCTCCTTCACTTTCAAATCTGTTTCTCAGCTGAATCTGTTTTCCTCCTGAGATGAACAGCTAGATTTTCAAAATTAGCCTGTCCAAAGACAACCTCTGCCCTATCCTTTCCTTCCTGGCCTATCCATTTATGACAAAAATGTGCCATTATTCTGCCCAGAACAGAACACAGTCTGGGTAGTTCTCACTTACTTATTATGATGTTCTATTGTTTACATTCAAATACTTCTAATCACTATCTTCAGGTAGCCCATTGTAAAAATATTTCTTCACAAGCCTGAAGATTCTTGACCTTGTTCATGAAATGCTACTGTGGCAGTTCTGTCCCTGAGGTCTCTTTTTCAAGGCTTTCCGAATGTCAGTGAGAAAATCATGTTATCCTCTGTTGTTTCATGAAAAGCACATAGAAAGCCAAGATTATGCACCCAGTGGACTTGAATTACCTGCCAAACCTTCTGCTACTTGACTGTTCATCATATTATTTTTCTGTTGGATCTGTTTGCTCTGAGTCAACTAAAGCAGCCACTGCATATAGCTGTGGAAGTAGTCATACAGAAATTGGACAGAAGAATATGAAAAAAAATCTCAGAAGATAGTATTTTCCCCCCCAAAACACATCAACTTATAGCTAGAAATTTATAAAATAGCATTTATGGGCTGTTTGAGACACCTCAAGACACAAGAAAGAACATGATTTCTAGGTATTTGTGTAGAAAAATTCTGCATGTTTTACCTAGGAGGGACGTTGAGGACGGAAGAATTGGATCTCACTAAGCACAAAGCTTATGAAAATGTGAATACTTACACCTACCACTAGACCACATTGTTCCAAGCCCTGTCCAACCTGACCTTGGACACTCCCAGGGATGGGGCAACCACAGCTTCTCCAGGCAGCTTGTGCCAGGGCCTCACCACCCTCATGGGGAAGAATTCCTTTCTGATATCTAATCTAAACCTGCTATCATTCAGTCTGGGAGGTATCTTCTGTTCAGCATTATCTTTGGAGTCTGGAGAGTGCAGAATGTCTCAGAGAAGATACATGAACTCAGACTTTTGAAGCAGGGAATTTCCTTTTATTTTTCAAAGCTGGAAAGTATATCAGGAGATTTTAAAGCAGATGGCCTTGTGAACTGACCATATTAGAAAGGAAGTTCTGCTGCTTAGGAAGAAATGTGTTCTCTATTGGGTCTGATGAGAAGCAGCAACATTTCTGCCTGAATCAAAATGGTCCTGACTACAAAAGATTCACTGGACCGAGAGAAGATCTGTTCACAGAGCGATAACTGCATGGTCATCTTCAAGATATTCTTTGAAAATGCATTGCAGTTGATCCAAGGGGCAGGGGAGCTTCATGCTGGTATTAATACTGAACTGGTTATTAACTGCAGAATACTTTAGGAGAAGACATTGAGGATTTGGAGATCTCCTCGTGAAATAGAAGGTATCCAAGATTCAGCCTTCCACAAACAGCCTGTGCCTGAAAACATCTTTATTGCCTGACTTCTGGGAAATGCTGTGCACAACACAAGAGCAGTGCTTGCTATGTTTGCCTATAGCTTGAGCCTCTGTTCAGCACATTCGACAGGAGGCTTGTGTAAGGCTTCTCATGCTTGCCTCGATTATTCATGCCAAACCAAATGTCTCAATAAGTACTAAGAAAGCGCGTTTATGCTCCAAATACTTCAGGTGGGAAACGTATTTCAGAATTCGTCTTTGCAATAGCCAGAAGACTGGGGGAGGAGCTCCGTGCTGAGACTCGGGGCAGACGCCCTTGTGCAGGTCCTGCGCTGATCGCCCAGTGGCGCTGTTGGCCAGCGCTGGGCGGGTATTGCTGCAGCTGGGCGAGAGCAGGAGGAGACCAGGGAGCACTAGTCAGATGCTGTGGCTGACACCGGCGGAGAACCCAGCCAAAATGCCCCGGTTGCACTGGAATACGCCCTGGTTTAAAGCCTTTCCAAAGGATGTTCGGGTAATCGTCGCATCGAGACGCGCCTGGAAACGCCAAAGAGCACAAAGCAAAGCAGGGAATATGAAGGAGAGAGACGGTCTCCCAGGTCCATCCCTGTAGGATTTGAGAGGATT
This sequence comes from Scytalopus superciliaris, assembly GCA_013400415.1. Taxonomy (NCBI): domain Eukaryota; kingdom Metazoa; phylum Chordata; class Aves; order Passeriformes; family Rhinocryptidae; genus Scytalopus; species Scytalopus superciliaris. The sequence goes on along the minus strand of VXBX01009795.1, from coordinate 5,253 downwards.
TCGCCGCAGGTCTGGGGTGACTCAGGCAGAGGCGGTTGGTTGGTAAGCACCGAGTTAATACCGGGAGAAATAAAGATTTACTTGTAAGAGGGTGATAGGGAAAGCCTTAAGTGGACTGAATGCAGAGAGAGAAGAGGGGAAGGAGGTTTATCGCTCAGAAAATGAACCACAAACAGCACAGGTACCGGTTTATAATATAACCGAGAGACAAAAGCTTGGGAATTATTCTCCCGCCTTTCCTCACGTTTGCATCCTGCTGAGAATTCCAGGCAGCAGTTCCGCGCGAGAGCTGAGAGTTCAGGCACTGCTTGATTGCTGTAGAGACGAAAGGAGAAATCCGTCCTGGGAGTTGCCTGGGAATGAGAGGACAGGAACGCTGTTCTCTCTTTGCATCAGGCATGGAAACCACAGTGACTCGGGAAAGCATCTGTTTTCGATGGGCAGGCAACTCCTCCGAAGCCATTCAATCCTCAGGGGATCCAGGAATGGGGAAGAAACCTTTATTAGGGGATAAAAGCATGAGGCCTCTTAGATTTCATTTGGCAGGTCTGAGTTCTCAGTCCAAGAAGGGGATTTTGGAAACTGAAATTTTTCAGGCTGCAGAAGTCTGGGCAGATTTTTCTTTAAAGAACACTGTGTTCTGAAATATAGGGACACACGAGCAAGTGAGCAGGATATGTTGCTGCAGTGCTTTTCTAATGATAAGTTTTAAATCTCAGAGGAAAGAGTCTTTTGGTCATTTTAAGCTACCTTCTTAGGATAAAGATATCACTAAACCCAAGTTGAGGAAGCCTGAAACATCACTATCCACTCAAGGAGATAAGTGAATCCTCTGAGACATTTATGCAAAGTACATTCTTATTACGGTTGTAGCTCCTTAGTCTGTCCTAAAATACACTGTGCCTTCATCTGGCAGGGTTCATACTTCTTTTTTTTTTTCCTTTTTTTTTTTAAACTTAATTTGTGTATATCCACTTTATTGTTGTGACCCAATGGAAGACACCAACATCAGGTCTCCAGTGCTGCAAGGTGAGTGACTCTCTTTATTTCACATTTCTCTACAATCTGAAAGAATGTAAATGTAAGTGGAAGACCAGCATCTTCTGATGTGCAAAGATACTGTTACAGCCAAGAGCTCTGTTAAGGACCACTCTTCTTTTTACACCTTTCTATACCTGAAACTGAAGGACACCATTTCCCCTCTGAAATGATGGGAGCAACAATTACTGGGCAACTGCACCCTGCATTCAGGGTGCAGAGTTCTGTGGAAGCCCTTCTAGGCCTGTGCCTGTTCCCTGCTGCAGTGATGCCAAAGATTAGGTTAAGTAGTAACAAATGCACATTCATCTCTCGGAGAGTCCAAGAAGGAAAGGGGCCCAAAACAAATGGATTCCAGGTGTCAGTTATTTTTAAGTGGCACAGAAGAGGACAGAATCCACTTTCTCAGCTGTGGGTGGTTTTACATCAAGCTACTGTGTCGGTGATAATGATTGCAACTTGAGAGACGGACACGTCCCTGGAAGGGAAGAAGGGAAGAAACACTTCAGCTGCCCTTTGATGTTAGTTAGCCTTTTAGATCCTATCACGCTTCCAAGTCACGGGGCTGTAAGAGGAAATCAGAAAAAGTGGCTGCATTCGTGCAAGATCCTTTAGTAGCTAAACTTCTGAGGAATCCTAAAGTCAACCCTTGTTATTTTCTCCTACTAATACAGTCACGAAGTTTTTATTTTAGAACAAATTAAAATATCGAGAATTTCTAGGACTTGACCTCGTGAGCATTATTTGACAACATCAGCCCTTTTAGCAAGTAATATTAAGGGGAAATCATAGAGGGAATTAAAGGAAAAGAACCAAAACCTAGAAGGTTATGACACTTTATATATTACTGTAAAAGCATAGTTCATTTTATAGTTAAATCTGAATTAAATTACTCGAACCAAAAATAAGTAATACAAGCTGTATTTTGCTTAATCCTCCACTTTTTAATTCTCTAAGAGGAGGGTTAGGCTGTGCTCGGAAGGAGCTGTGAGCACCCCCAGCACACTGTCTGTGCATTGGCCGGAGATGCAGTTGAGGTGTCCATCCTCACACTCTGCCTCTAACCATCTCGTAATAAGCTTTTCATATTCCTAGAACCTCCATAAAACATCTTGTAATCACTTTCTTCTCTCCTGTGAGACTCTTTCTGATAATCCATGAAAATCTTTAGAACTTTTTTTTCCCCTTTATCGTATACAAAGCTTCTTGTTGAACCTCTGGAGTTTACACTTCAGTGATTCCTTTAATGGCCCATTAATTAGTGCAATTAGGTCCCTGATCATTACTATTGTCTCCGTCATCTCCTCGTTAGCTTTTGTGTATTTCTAGGGGCTTAATTTATGAGGTCTCATGTTTGTTTCCTTGCCTTTTGTATTAACCAGCTCTCTCCATAGCATTAAAACACTTCGCAGCATTTAGGTGTTTGTGTACGTCTGAGGACATTTTTCAGGAACGTGTTACATATTCACACGCCTTATCTTTGGTGCAAGGATCAGCAGGCCGGCAGGGGAGGAAACTGTTGTCAATTAAAGAGGCAAACGCTTTTCACAAGGAAAAGTGTTAAAGCTGTGTGTCCTTCGGGCGAGGTCTGATACCTAATGAGTAAAGAACAACCTTAGGATGATGTATCCTAGAACAACATTATCATTCTAGTGCGATGGTGAGCTAAGGGGCTGGTGAAGCATTTACTTAGGGTACATTTCCCTTGTCAACTCTGGCACCAGGTTTCATTCTCAATAGCTTTTCTCACTCGCACCACTTGCTAATTGTCCTGTGCTGGTTAACAAGTGGAGAAGAGAAGGAAAATCTTGCAATGCATCCGGAGGAAGTGAATCTTGCAATTCCTGCAGAAGGCAGCGACAAACCAAAAGCTGTGTCTGAAGAGCTTGTGGTTGTGAGCTGGGAAATGATACCCAGAGCAGCCACCCCGCTTTCAAGCGAGGAGAGCATTTACACTGTAACTTTTGGCTTCACTTTGGCGCACACAGTGCAGATTCAAGCACCAAACCCTGAATCAGCAGCCTTGCCCCGAATGAAAGGAAATATTCCCCCTTCCGACGCTGGGTGGGGATGTTGGCCGCGGACCGGCGCGTCCCTCGGTCCGCCCCGGTTTTGCAGGCACAGGGAGACAAAAAAAAAAAAAAACGGAGGAGCTGCTCGGGAAGGAGTCGGAGTACTCGGGGACTTACAGATTCCATCACCCCTGGATTGCTAGCAAATACCGCTCTGCTTCGGACGCTGCTGAGAAATGCTGGGAGCCGCGGAGGAGGGTGGATGGCTTTTCTGGAGAGTGATGGAGTGTGAGAGACGTAGCGGAGACAGCAAGAGGCAAGTGATCTTGTTTATTCTGTTCATTTGCATGTGTCAGATCGGGGCTGAAACCCTCCGCTACTCGCTGCCGGAGGAAATGGAGAGGGACTCCTTTGTCGCCAATATTGCAAAGGACCTGGGCGTTCCTCTGAGCCAGCTCTCGGCTCGCAAGGCCCGCGTTGTATCCGAGGGGAATGAGCAGCTTTTCCGACTCAATCAAAACACCGGAGTCCTGACTGCAAAGGAGTCACTGGACCGAGAGGCGATCTGTCCGCAGAGCGATACCTGCACGCTCTTCTTTAAGATATTCTTTGAAAATCCGTTGCAGCTGATCCGAGGGGAGGTGGAGATTCGTGACGTAAATGACAACTCCCCCGTGTTCCCGGAGAAGGAGATGGTTTTAAAGATTCTAGAAACAGCATCTCCTGGGTCCCGTTTCCCCCTGGAAAGCGCCCAGGACAAGGACGTGGGCAGTAATGGTTTGCAGAACTACAGCCTCGGGTCCAATCCTCATTTCGCCCTCGCTGTCGGAACAGGGAAAGACGTGGAGCTCGTCCTACAGGGCCAGCTCGACCGTGAAGAGCAGGGGGAGCTGAATTTACTTCTCACCGCTACCGACGGGGGCTCGCCACCCAGGTCGGGCACAGCTCAGATCCGAATCGTGGTGGTGGATGCAAATGACAATATCCCGGTGTTTGAACGAGAGATCTACGAGGTGCGCCTGGCTGAGAACAGTCTCATAGATCAGCTGGTGGTCAGAGTCGTGGCCGCGGATCCCGACGAAGGGTCCTACGGGGAAGTGCACTACTCCTTCACCCAGACAACTGAGCAATCCCGGCAGCGGTTCCAGCTGGACCCGGTCACCGGGGAGATACGAGTCTCGGGCAACCTGGATTTTGAGGAAGCGAAAACCCACAAGATGGTGGTGAAAGCCACGGACGGCGGTGGGCTGTCTGCGCACTGCAAAGTGCACGTTGAAGTCCTGGACGTGAATGACAATGCTCCAGAGATAGCGCTCACCTCTCTCACGGCCTCCATTCCCGAGGACGCCCCGCCACGCACTGTGGTGGCTTTGTTCAGTGTGAGGGACCGGGACTCCGGGGACAATGGCAGGACGGAGTGTTCTATCGACGGGGACTTGCCATTCAGCCTCACCCTCACTTTTGATAATGACTACGAACTGAGAACAAACGCAGCGCTGGACAGGGAGAGCAAGGCGCAGTATAACATCACCATCACAGCCATGGACTGGGGCACGACGCGGCTGAGCTCTCAGGAAACTATCTTCGTACAAATATCGGATGTGAACGACAATGCCCCAGAGTTCACCCAGGAGATTTACACCATGTCGGTCACGGAGAACAACAGCCCCATGCTTCGGATCGGCAGCATGAACGCCACGGACGCCGACGCAGGAAAAAACGCCCGCGTAAAATACGCGCTGGTGCTGCAGGAGGGCAAGGAGCAGCCCGACGTGTCAGTCAACGCTGAAACGGGGGATGTTTACATCCTCCGCCCGCTGGACTACGAGAAGGTGCGCGCCTTCGAACTGGCAGTGCGCGCCAGTGACGGCGGTTCGCCACCACTCAGCACCCAGGCGATGCTACGCGTGGTGGTGCGGGATGAGAACGACAACGCACCCGTGGTGCTGCACCCAGCCCCCGACAGCAGCGCAGCGGGAGAGCTGGTGCCGCGCTGGGCGCCGTCAGACTACCTGGTGGCCAAGGTGGTGGCGGTGGACGCGGACGCGGGGCAGAACGCGTGGCTGTCGTACGAGCTGGCCAAGGCCACGGAACCGGGGCTGTTCCGCGTGGGGTTGCACAGCGGCGAGGTGCGCACGGCGCGGGCTGTGACAGAGAGGGACGCGCCCCGGCAGAGGCTCGTCGTGTTGGTGCGGGACCGCGG
>VXBX01009790.1:36662-50867 GCA_013400415.1 Scytalopus superciliaris | reverse complement strand
AATAATTTTTTTTTTTTGTCTGGGAAAGGAAATAGAAGGGAAAGGAGAGGGTTTAGAACTGAAAGACTCATGCAACTCTTAGAAAAAGGGATTATGAATACTTTTTGCACCAAAATTGAAACAGATTCATCTTGCATGGTCCATTCAGTGAAGTAATGATTTCATTTTCTTTTCTGAAGCTTCCTGTTTATTTTGCACCACATGCTTCTTATCAGGAGACTTCCATTACTATGTATGTGGTGTAATTATAGAAGGAACCTATTGAGATGAGCAGTGTTGTTCAGAGGAGCAGTATGTCTATAGGCAACAGGTTTTTTAATAAAAGATTGTGAAAGTAACACAGACTTTTCAGCAACAGTTGATTTTTAGAATTCTTCCTCTCTCTTTTTGTAGAATGTTTTAAGAAAAAAAGTAAGGTTTTCTTTTTCATTTTTTTTCCTTTTGTTATTCATTTGAGAGAGAAATAGGATGACCGACTTAGTCTTAATTACTCTTCAAAAGTGCTAGCTGAATAAGTTGCTTTTGCTTATACACACAGATTGTCCCATGATATAAAACGCAAATCTATATCACAATTATTTCCTGCAAGCTATCACCAAGGTTAGAACCTGGTAAAAGGGTAGTATAACAGTATTTCTTCTCTCGCACTGTGAAAAAAAAGGTCCATATAGGTATGATACTCTTGCTTTCAGATTTCTAAAGAAAAGTTAAAGGTGGAGCAACATTTACCACTTATTTATAACTTACCATGGTTCACAAACTCAGCTAATGACTGCCAGGTCTCTGACTGGCAAGGCTGAGTCATTCATTACTGCTCTTGGCATTCAGGTCCTTCATGGTAAGTCATATTCTAAGGAGGATGGAAGTGGGGTCATAGTATCACACTTAGTAGTGGAAAATAGAACTTTTGTTTCTTTGCTAATTTCCAAATGTATCAAGGTCATAGATTCACTTGCTCTTGCAAAGGAGGAAGTACTGTGCTGTGTCCATCTTGAGTTTGAGAAAGTCTGTGGTGGAGGGGGTAAAGGAATAAAAGTATTTCAGCCAAGCTACAGAGACTTGCTTTCCAACCCCAGTGCTATATCAGACATTTAGTTCCACAAGAAAGAAGGGACAATGAATAGAGCTTATTGTAGAAAGTATCCCAGAGTAAGGCTAAAACAGCAAATGACAATGATTTCACACTTGTGAGACTTTGTGTGGGATATTGGTACACTTGGAGCACTCCAGTGCAAGAAGAGTACTGACAAACTGAGCAGAGTTCAGCAGAGCAACACCAAAGTGGTCCGAGATCAGTAGCATATGATGTACAAGTTGATCCTGAAAAGTGCATCTGGCTACTGTGAGGAGAGAAAAGCTAAGGACAGGGGTGTATGTCTACCTGCTGATTTATGGATGATAGATTTATGATTAACAGTTATAGAGAAGACAAAAGTCCTGCTCTCATGGCAGGTGCAGAACAAGGATGAGAGACAATTGTCACAAAGTGCAGTAAAGGAAAATCCAGCTAAATTTTTCTTTTGATTTTTGAATGGGATGTGGAAGTGAGTGGTTAAACACAGTAACAGATTTACCGGAGAACCTGGTGGAATTTGTGTGCCTGAAGATATTTGTGTCTCAGATGGACAAGGTGATGAGCAACTTGATCTAAGATGGAATCTAGCCTGTTCTGAGGTAAGGGTTAGACCAGGTGATGTCAAAGGTCACTTCTGATCTGAGCCATTTTCTGATTAACCTACTCTAGATACACTTTTGACCCTCTGAAAATACCAAAATCCTCTATAATGTTAGGTTAGTAAAGTCATTTGCTGGTAAAGCAATTTTAACAAAAGAAAATAATTGTCAGAGAAGAAAATGTCTGAAGGCTATCAGAACAATTTTAAAGTATGATTTTTATGCAAAAAGAAATTAAAAATCACAAAGGAGAACGCTTCTACTGAATGATAGATAAAAGTAAAATACTTCATACAGGATCACAGAATGATTTATGTTGAAAAAGACCTCTGAGGTCATCAAATCCAACCTTTGACTGATCACCTTGTCACCTAGACCATGGCACTAAGTGGCATATCCAGTCATTTCTTGAACACCTCCAGGGATGGTGACTACACCATCTCCCTGGACAGCCTGTTCCAATTCTCAACTACCCTTTCAGGGAAGGAACTACCCCAATGTTCAGCTGGAATCTCCCCTGGTGCAGCTGGAGGCTATGTCCTCTTGTCCTGTCACTAGTTGCCTGGGCAAAGAGAATGACCCCACCTGGCTAAAATTCCCTTTCAGGTATTTGTAGAGAGTGATAAGGTCACCCCAAGCTTTCTTTTCTCTGGTCTAAACAACTCCAGCTCCCCCAGCTGCTCTGTTGTCACAAAGGAAAATGCAATAACATATTGGCACAAAGAAAGTAATGATTCATTAAACATTTTTCAGGCTGTCACAATCTCATGAGGAAAGATCTTTTGTATGCTTCATTGGTCTGTGCACATTATGAATCATTGTGTTTCACTGCATGTGAGCTAGTAGTTTTGAGGAGCAATGGAAACCTCTTTTTTCCTGTTATACTGACACTACAACATTTTAATGGTTGTATCTACAGGTACAATTTCACCAACAGCAGAAGCTACATAAAGACGAAAAGATTGAGATTTGTTTTGGTGCCATTACTTATGTTTCTAGGAAGATTACATCCATATTTGTAATAATATTTAGTAATAGTGCAAGCTGTGTCACTTTGTGGTCCTAGGTTTGTGCAGCAAACCTGTATACATTACTGTATCTAACTGGCTTCAGTATTACTACTTCAGATTGTCTGGATATTATGCAGAGAATCATGCAGTCATAGAAAGAAAAGCACTAGGGGATCTTAAGAACATGTTTTCCTCTGGATATAGGGACCGTGTGTAGAACAGAAATTTAATATGGTCAAGTGTTATGCGCTGTAGTAGCATCTTGAATAAACTTCAAGTTCAGTAGAGTGCTTGCCATAATAACCACATCCCTCCTGCATTTATTTGGAGTGTGTTTAGTAAGTTCATCCATCATGGAACCCCTGTTCTCCAAAACCTTAGTGTGACCAGTCTCACTACATTCTCCAAGACCCAAAATGTAAGTGTCCTTACTAAATCCCAGTCACTTCCATAAGTAGAGATTAGATTTTGTTTATTTTCCATAGAAGTATGAGCCTTCTAAATCAGGTTTTGTGGATAACAAAAACCCATTTTTAGTGATGTAAGTAATCTGAATGACTATGTATTTAGAGAAGTGCACAACTGTGAGAAGATAAATTACCAGAACCTCACCAGGAGCAGATGGACTCCTTGAAGCATTTTGGAGCCCTTAGGAAGGACAGGAAGCAATTCTGAAGTGTTCACTCCATAGCAATGGATTAACACAGCAATGATTAACAGTTTGTATATACCAAGAAGAAGAAACATAGAAATTGCAAATAAATTGTCATTAAACATCGTATGCTGTAGTAAGGTTCTTGAAATAACCCAAATATTATTCTACTGTTTGTTCAGTTTTGAAAAAATGTATTCAAATACTCTGCATAATCTACATTCTCTTTTCTGTCATTGTTGCTTTTTTGTATTACCTATTGTCTTTCATACAGTATAATGAAAGGTAAGTTTGGGGCTTTTTGCATGGACCTTGTCCTGTTTCTAAAAATGCAGTGTTAAATGTTCATTCACACTACTCTAATGTAGTATTTTCATCAGGAAAAAAAAATGGCTAAATACCATATGGCTTCAGCTTCAGTATTTAGATGTCAGCAGAAGAAATTTATTGTAACAACAGTTTATGTATTTTAATTTCACTTAACTGAATGAGCATATCTTTATTTTATATTCAGCATTCTTCTATAGGAATTGCTATTTTTTCAGAAAAACAAGGTGAAAAGTGAGTTGTCACAGTTTGATATTTGCCACTCTCTGACATTTAGTGACATTCAAAATACAACCTGGATTAATTTCACAGAAATTGTTTATTTTGTGTGCTTCCTAAGGGTGCCATACACACATCAAAAATGGTATATTAAGTTCTAGCAATTTTTAACTGTCCATTTTTGGATCATTTTTGTTCTCTTCTCTGTATGGGGTTTTGTGTTAAACATTTTTGCTTTTGCATGTGATAGACATGATATAATATTGTAGTACAAAATGCTGAAAGAATGGCCACTGGGAAAGATTCATGGCTTTCTTGTACTTACAGGAATACTGTAGTTATTAAGTTAGTCAGATTCATTAAGATTCCTAAGTGGATGCACAAATGGTTTTTATTTCTTTTCATAACAATCTCCAAGTTCTTTAAATAAGGATTGAAACTGCAGAAAAGTTTCAGAATCTTATCCTTTCATTTTTAGAATTATTTTGGTTTCCAAGAGAAATTATGATTTTACAGTCACACCCTTTTGAGTGCTTGCAACTTCCCTCTGCCAGTACTACCCCAACAACTTTCAAATACTTTTTCAGTAGATCAGGATGGAGAAACAGATGTTCCAATTCTGTGATATTCATGCAACTTGTTGAAGCCATCATACAAGTTCGGAGTGAGGACCAAATACATGCCTGGGGAGAGAGACACACAAACTTGAGTATTTTTTCAGTTGGTATTTGTTTTTCTTGATCTACTGGTTAGTTATAAGGTGTAGTTATGACAGCTAGTCTTTCACTTACATACTGGATAATTTATGAACAATAGGTAAATCCTGAAGTGGAAGGATTTTTGCCATAACTGTAGTAATACCAGTGGCCAAGCTAGTTAGTTTAAAATAGTTTCACATGATGAAACATTTATTTTGCCATTACATTACAGGCACACTTCCTAGGCCACTTTTCTGTCCAAGGTGATGTGGCGCACTAGACAGTCTTGTGTCTTGGAACTTGGTGCAATCACAGTTGGGTTATTTATGTTTCTGAAAACAATGTGCATAAACAATTTAATAGCTTTGAAAAAGCCTTTGTTTATTAGTCTAGAAAGAATAAGCTCCATGGAGACCTCTCTAAAGCTTTTATGTTTTGAATAAATAACAGTTACAAATAGATGAGATTTTCTTGTCAGTCAGTAATTGATCCCTTTAGCTGAGAATTCTTTCATAGAATTCTTTCATTTTTAATCCTAGACTACATTTAATTTTGTTTCACTAATATATTAAAATCCTGCATTGTCTCACTCATGACAAACACTTCCGCCACTGAACAACAGTTTTCAAAGTAGGGAATGGGTCATATTCCCACATGATCATAGCCACAAATATTATAGTGAATTTTAAAAATCATGGATTAGTTTGCGTAAAGTTCACATAACAAAAGATTAAGTTAGGGTGACTGAAAAATATACAGAATTTGAGTTAGAACATTTATTTAGCAAATTATTTGTCTTGATTCCTTTTTCTCTTCCATGATTTCATCTGATTTCTTTGGCAATTTTTCATTCATAGGAAAACATTGTTTTTGTTTTCCAAAATAAAAAATACAGGAAAGGCCCCAAAAGTTATGAGTTGTTTTTCGTTATGAACCAGTATTTTGAAACTTCATTACAGTGCATGACTATTTCCCTTGATAAGAAAAATTTATTGTTAGGTTTTTATTATTATTTCCAGTAATATCTAAAGTTTTTCCTTGAGTCTGATGTGCTAAATATTTTTGCTTGATACAGAAAGCCAAGTGTTTGCTATTTTAAGAGGAAGTGCTTTTTGATACTTTGCCTTGAATGAAAATTGCGTGCACTAAGAAAGCAGCAGCCATAAACCACATTACATCCCCCCTCTACATCAGCCTCCTGATATTGTCATTTTATGACACTGTGTACAGATATTTCTTATTTAATTTTAAAAGTCTAATTAGAATAAGAGAGATTTTGTAATAATTTCATTTATACTGCAGTTAATTTTAGTTATTGTGGAAAGTAAATGCTATCTGCCAGGAATAAATACACTTTGCTAGTTTGGCCTTTCAGACATGTGAATGAAGCAGACAGAAACATACTGCCTTTCAGAAATTTAAATGAGTAAATTTTGCTAGTATTCATGTTACTTCATATCTCAAAGTAAAAATTGTATATATTTCAGTTGCACTTTATATGTGGAAACAATCTTAACATATAAGCTTTTGGTGTTAGGTGCCAATTTTTCCATGGAAATATATAGTCCATTAATTTTTCATTTTAACTTGAAAGCAGTGAAATCATCAATAGAATCACATAATTTGGATATTACAAATGAAGGAAAAAAAAAATCACCCCAAACACACAATGCTTTGAAGTGGTACTGTAATNGTGTGTGTGTGTGTCTGTGTGTGACTTAGTTACTCTAATAAAATTTAGTTGACATATAGAATAACACAGCATAGAACAGAACAAAATATTTCAGTCGCAAGGCACCTACAAAACTCACCTGGTCTGAGCACTTCTGAGCTGTCCAAACTTTAAAACCTGTTCTTAAGGGCTCTGTCCAGATGCATCTTAAACATGCAGTCTTCACATGTGGCTTAACACCTTAAAAGGGTGAGCTGTATCTCCAGGCAATCTGTTCCAGTGTCTGACCTTTCAGTAAAGAAGCACTTCCTAATGTCTAGGTCTGAACCCCCATGGTGCAGTTTTGAGCAATTCCCATTGTCCTTTCACTGGATCCCAGGGAGCAGTGTTCAACACCTCTGTCTCCACATCTGCCTGCACAGAGCAACAAGCTCACTCCTCAGCCTCCTTTTTTTTTTCAAATTGGATCAAACCAGAGAGTTCAGCCATTCATCTGGGGGCATCCCTTCCAGCTCTTTCTTGCTCTCCTATGGAGGGTTCAAAGACTTATAAGTCACATGAAGTAGGAGGAAACGTATACAAAACCATTTGACTACACAAACCTGTTGCTGCAAATACGGAAGAAGCTTCAAGCTGAGATGTAGAAACCTTGCTTTGTTGACAAGAGGTAAAGAAAAAAAACCTTTTAAAAGTAATGACCATCTTGATAGTGATCTAAAATTTGATTTGTACTTACAAATTAAAACCTCACATTGGATCACTTTAAAAGTCTCTCTATATATACCTTAATCTGTTATTTTTTATTGTGAGCAAAGTATACACAAACCTTTAGTTGCACCTAAGCACAAATGAAAGATTTCAAATTGTAAAAATAACAAAATTCTTCTTAATCTGTTCATAATTGGCTTACTGTTATTATCTTAATATTATAAGTTAGTCATATCAGACTAACTGGTCTTTCTCCTTATCAGAACTGGACTATGTTCACATGGTTTATTGTTGAAATCCATCCATATTTGCCAGACTAACGAAAACAAACAAACAACCAAAACCAAAACCAAAACAAAACACAATCAACCAAACAAAAAACCCCAACAATAACAACAACAACAACAACAACAACAACAACAAAAGAGATCTCTTTAAGCCCAGATTTTAATTTGCAAAAGAATTCTGAGATGGGCACTTAAGAGAATCAGGGCTTATCACTAGGGGAAAATAAACAAACTAAAACAACACCAAAAAAACAATACACATTTGTATACACAATGTATACAGAACAATGTATACAGGGGGAATCCTTCTGAGAACAAGGTGTATGTATTCTTGGGTTGTGATGGAAAAGAGGTGCTTGTAGTTTCCCTGCTTGGAAGAGTTGTTTAATGCATAATGGGCTTTAATGCATAATGTTGAGTGCATAATGTGGTTGCCTTTTTCAACAGCTGTTCTCTGAGGAGCTTTTTTTACTGCATGGCTGTTCATAAGAGTATTTCTCTCTTGTGAAATGAAATATTTAATTTCTAAAGTACAAGACTGTTAAATACATACCAGTAGGAAGGTATACAATATTACAACTTGGAGAACATATCAAATAGTAAAAATCGTTTGCATAACTTAAATAATGAAAAATATAACAGTGACTATTTTTTTAATATGAAGTAGAGAAGTAAGGACTCATAATTAAAGAAGTTTTTCTATCAATTCACTTAGTTTCATAAACATGTCATGAACTTTAAGATCAGAATGGCAGTTGGAAACTTGGGACTGGTTGGTGGAAGTTTCCTGAGAGACAGAGAAAACAGGCAACTCCTCCATCTTCAAATGTACTTGATTCTCATAAGCTAGCAGACAACTTATTTGATAACATTTAAACTCTGAGGGTTAAAAAAACCCCACCCAAACCATAGATTGAAGATACTTCTAGTCTTACACTATGCTGTTACTTCTGACATCCATGCACTATGTGGGAGGCTTCTTTATCTCTTTATCAAGATATAGCCTTTAGAGCTCTTCAACAAGGAAGCCCAAGTAAAAAGTGAAAATTTCACTTCACCATACTCCACTGTGTTGGAGTTAGTGTCTATATATACTGTTTCTGTGAAGGTAGACTAATCTTAGCAAGAAATGCTGATCTTTCCCCAACTTAGACTACCTTGTCAGTACTGATCTATTCTTGCACCTCCAACTTTGGAGACTGGGTATCTGACTGCATGTTGGATCATCTGATTCTCCAAGTAGTTGCAGACTGTTATTTTAATTTCACTGTTTTCACAAATTTACGTCAAAGAAGCAGATAATAAAAAAAATATTTCTGTTCCTACCTGAAATTGGGTAGCCTTGCAGTATATCTGTGTGCAAATCAATGAGAATGATTTGTGTTTCTCCTTCAAATTGATAAGGTTTGTAGTAATGTGTAGGCAAATAGGATACATTTCTCAAATGTGTTTCTCATACAGACCTGCCATTTGCTATTTTATGAGAAACTGCCCATTTCTAATATCAACTTTAAAAAAAAAAAATTACTTCCAGAATCAAACCAGCTCTTTCAATTTAAAATGGACTCAGTCCTTGAATATTATCAAACTTTTCTCTCTATGGGGGAGTACAGCTTGAAAATATTTAATTGGTTTCTATTCTTTCTCAGATCATCTAGCTTACATTACATACATGTAACCATAAAAGATCTTCTCTGGCAGGGAGATGGCAGTTCTTTGACCTCGTGTGGAAATCTCTATGTCATTCTGTTGTCTACTACACCCTTTAATTGACTATAAGGTATTCAAATAACTATCATAAATGTTAAATCAGAGACTCTGAATCCTCCAAAAGGAATTTTTCCTCTCAAAAGAAATCATATTGTTTCATTTTCATTTCACAGTAGAGCACATAGTGGTTAAGGTAAACCATTCTACACAGGACTGGCAAATTAAGTCTGTACTGTACTAAATCTGTACCTCCATGCAGACAGATGATGAGTGTCGTGTGCTTAACATATGCACACAGATTAGAAGCTTCTGCTTCTCCCAGGATTTCTGAGTGGTAGGTGGGGAAGGAGAAGCATTTAGCCATTTGAGGGGACACTTCAGAAGCTTGATTAGAACAGTAACTCTGATCAGGCTGACCAGTATCTTCCTAGTTCTGACTGCATGACAAGTGCTACTGTATGGCCAGTCTGTCACATATAAAGAGGTTTTGCACAGAGCAGCAAGCCTTCACAAAGTCATGTCATGGTAAAAGCACTAAGTGTCTGAAGAGAAAGATAGGATCCTTGTGTGACACAAAGGATGATTAGGATTTTAAGTCAGAATCTGATATAATAGGCCAATAATTTGACCCAGAAAATAAAGAAAATTAAAACCAATGCCAATTTGGAATGACACTTGTAGGACTTCATCAATGTAATGCATTTTTGTGACTTTTCAGGGACTATTAAATGCATTGGTTTCATAGGAATTGTTGCAATCAGTTTGGAAAGAAGCAACATAATAAGACAAGCCCAGTGTATAACTAGAATATTAAACATTTGCATAATGAATAATTCATTAGGCAACTTTTTGAAAAGTATGCAAAATGTGAAGAATAATATATACATAAAAAATATGTGATACAAATAGACAGTTTGGAAAGCATTTAGTGCTTAATATAAATGTACATATATTCACTCACCTTTTTAGCTCCTATTTTTCAGTTCAAAATTAACAATTCACAATAATGAAAGCTGATTGAATCACCAAATTCAGTTTTTGCTTTAGCCAAAATTATCTTGGACCTGGAAACTGGAAAAATAGATATATTTATTGATTTCATCTTCATTTGTGCAAGAAAAGTTTTCAGTTTAAAAAAACACACAAAAACCTTTTGAAATGTAGTTGAAGTAAGAATAAAAAAGTCAAGAGAATACTTTAAAAACGTACAATTGGATATCCTACTATTAAGTGCATTTTACTGTCACGGGCTGTCAAAAGGGCTAAATCTTTTATTTTCTCAATATTCAAGTTATTTGAAACTGAACATCTTTGCTACACTTTGGAACAAAAATACGTTAACGTTTTAAGTAAGGAAAAACAAATCTCAATTTAACAATCTCCACATGTCCCAGAGATTAATATGGTCAGATGATAATTCTAATTTATCTTTCCTGGTTTTTAAAAATTTATCAACCAATATTTTTTGCAAGTTAATGAACATAGGGTTACTCCTATAATACTTTCTGCTTTGTTCAGCTGAATTATTTCATCAATTTTAATGAAGAAACTGTCCGTTTTGGAGGAAGTTAAAATAAATGTATTGTGAAAATATTTTTTCACACTGTTAAGGGTAGGCACTAAAATTAATAGTACATTATATAATGGGATTGAAGTAAACTAGAAGGTACTGCTAAAACTCTTACTTTCCCCATAATATATGAGAATTGGATTTGATTTAAAAATGATGCTGACATAAGTCCTTTAAAAAACAAAGAAAATAAAAAGATTTATCAGTATTGTTTCTTTTTTTAGCTTCTTCCTTCTTATAAACGAAAAAGAGAGGCAGAGTTACTTTTATTGTTTTTTGCTTTTTGTTTGTCTAAATAAAATATATGTGACAGAAATGTTCGTTTCGGGAAAGTTGAATATCATTCCTATTAAGCTCAATACTATAGAGCAATGCCTTTATATATATATATGTCACTAAGATGGTCCATTTATTATTTCTCCATATTATATGTGATTTTAGTCACAGGTCATATCGGTGTCATCCTTTCTTAACCGCAGACTGCTGACATTTGTCTTTTAGTACTCTTTCACATCTGCCTGGCTTGGGGACAAAAGGGAAGAAATTGCACAGACTTTATCTCTCAGTTCCTGGTGGGGTCTTGGATGAGGCTGGCAAAGTACAACCAATTTGATGGGAAAGGAGCCCTGTGAGCAGCACTGGTATGCTCTGTTGTTGAGTCCTAGGGATGCATACACCAATAAAGCTGGCAGGGATGAAGTTAGTGGGGGAAGGAACTGATCAAAAAAACCCAAAACTGCTTGCTATTGAACTGGCATAAGAAATAACAACAAAACCCAGGATCTCTGAACATGAAGCATGTAAAAAAATTGTGTTTTGGAATTAGGACTGATGTGGGGAAAGACCATTGAGTCTGTTCACAGTACATGATATGTCACAAGACACACTGTGAGCAAGAGCCTGCATTGCTTGGGCAGGTGGCAATGTCCAGGTGCTGGAGAGGCAGGTGGGTGATGGCATCGACATCCAGATCAGCCTTGTGGGAGTCTTTGGTTAGCAGGAGAAGTGTAGGTTGGCAGAAAAGCCACTGTCATCCTAGAGGCCCATATGGGGACAGCTTGAGTCATTAGTCAGAGGACACAGTATGTTGCTAATTACTGTGTTAAAAAGAGACATTGGTTCACTGTTTAAAAATATGAGGCCAGCTTTTCTTCCTGCTGACAACTTCAGCACTAACTTTGTTGGCAGATTAATTAATGAAACAGATAGCTGAACCAAATGTTCACAAATTTTAGCCTCTATAAAAGTTTCACCAAGTATTATTTTCAGTACCTTAGCTGTTATATTGTTTCCAACTCTGTAAATCAGAGATATATCTGTGAGTAGAAGCCATAACTAGCTTTTTCTCCCTTAGTAACTTAAAAAAAAAATTAATTACTCACCTGAGTTAAGGAAATAATTTTTCTGTAATTTCAAAGAATGTATTTTCTGCATATTGAGATGTATTTCATCCTTTTTATCAAAATAATAGCTGAGAAATTGCTCTTTTTCTTATAGTCATGTATACCCTTTAAGGTTCAGACTCTTCCCCTCCTCCCCTATAAATATCCATAGTAATAAACTAAAAAGTCTCCTATTTTAATATGATTTACATCTTACACTCTTTATCTGAGTGTTTTAGCTGTTCAGGTACTGCTGCTTAAATGTAGAAGAAGATACATAGTTCCTTTGCTTAAACTAGGATAATATATTTTTCATCTTATCATTGAAATATTGAGTATGGAAAAACATATACTACTATCAGGATTTCACAACAAATGGCAAATCAATATTGATTCCACTAAATTTATGAGATTTATATGCTAAGCACCATACCTTATGTGAAAGAACTGAAGAAATGTTTGCTGAGCATTAGGGAACAAAATACTTTTATGATGTATACTGGTGAGCTCAATTTTCTGAAATGCCAAGAAATACCAACTGATGAGCAGGCACAGAAACCTTCCATGCCAAGTATTAAAAAGGGAAAATAAATATACCTTTGATGAAGGAAGACTGGTATTCTAGAAAGCAAATGCCTCATTTAGAATAGAAATGTAGTGAACAATATTTAGTAAACTTTCCTGCTGAAACCTAACTTTACTTTTTAAAAACACATTACTTCTGAGATCTGAGATAAATTTAAAGTTCTTCCAGACAGTTGAAAGTCTCCAATTTTATTGATCTATTTTTCCATTAGAGCCAAGAATCCTACAAAAATGTTAGTTCATGTCCAGCTTTTTAGCCATGACAACCTCTCAATGAGTTTCTTTCCCATACTCATGTCTGGGATTATCCCAGCCCAAGTGCAGCACCTTGCACTTGGCCTTCTTGAATTGCATTAGTTTCCCACATGTCCACTGCTTGAGCTTGTCTGGGTCGCATTGGATGACAATCAGTCCTTCTGTTGTGCCAGCTGCACTGCTCAGCTTCATGTCATCTGCAAATTCACTGAGAGGACACTTGATCTCACTGTCTACATCATTGATGAAGATATTAAAGAACACTGATCCCAAGACAGAGCCTCAAGGGACACCACTGTCTACCAGCCTTCACTCGTATCTATCCATCCAACTCCTTGTCCACTGAATAGCCAGCCCTTCAAATCCATGTCTCTACAACTTGTCATGTGGGACTGTGTTGCAAGCCTTACAGAAGTCTCGGTGGATGGCATTGGTCAGTCTTCCGTTGTCAACTGTTGTAGCCACTCCATCACAGAAGGCCACCAGGTTGGTCAGGAACACTTTGCTCTGTTTTAACAAAGCACTATGTTGGACTTCCTCCCTATTTTGTGTGTACCTTAACACTGTTGGAATGAGGATCTGCTCCTGATCTTAATAGGCAAAGAGATGAGGCTCACTGCTCTGTAGTTCCTCCTTTCTACCCTTCTTAAAAATTGGAGTGATGATTTCCTTGTGTTTGTTTTTTTTCTGTAGACATTAGAAAAGTTGAAAATTGTTAATGAAGACCTACAAAATTAAAATTTACCAAATCGAAAACATAACAACAATGCCTTATTAGTAGGCTGCTAAACTTGATTAAGCATATGATTTTCCATATTCTTTGTTACAATAATATTTAATGTGCTAACGTTTTCTGTTGTGTCCTCAAGGTAGAAGTAATTTTTTTAATAAAAAGTACCAAACCATGTATTTTTTAATGGATTAAATTTAAATGTATTTACATTAAAAAAAAAATAAAAATATACAGGTAACATCCAAAGCTTCTTTACATGGCCAAGCTATAAAAAATTAAGGAAGAATCCTAACATTTCTTTTCATAATAATGGTTTATCTTACACTTTTCCTGGGTAAGATAATAATCATAAAAGACTGAGAAAAAAATGTAGTGTAAAATACTGTGATACTCCAAATACCAATCTCATGGCTTCAGTTGAACAACTGGTCCAATTGTACAACTCCTGAGGAATCAAAAAAATGCATTGTAACAAGTGGTTTTAACATGTCAGAAATCTCAGAGTGTGGAAAGATAATCTCAGTAGCATAAATTCTTACACACTTTTGGCAACTAGGATGACAAAGAGAAAAAGACAATATTTATTATTTCTTTCATAAACAGATTGTTTTGAAAACAAAATATGTGAGTTATCCTTGAGATTTCATAATAAAGCTTCTTTTTTTTTTTTCAGGTGCATACATATAACTTTTCCTTTTCTCTGTCAGTGGATGTATCTTTAGA
>VXBX01009790.1:13237-23629 GCA_013400415.1 Scytalopus superciliaris | reverse complement strand
TAAATATATTCTATATAAATACTTTTTTAGAGCCTAACACATGAGAAGATGTAATAAAGGGGCAGAAAGACGTTCTAATAAATAAAGCTGAATAAATTCAAGTTATTTGGTTTTTTAACAAAGATTTTTGAATTGGAAAACTCTATTTCCATATTTAAAACAGCCCAACAGAAGTATGATTGCAAATAACATATCTAGTTAGAACAAAATAGCAGGCCAATAATTAGGCCACACACACTTTAATGGGTGAATTGCAAATTACAGTCCTTCTGAATAAAGTAAAAATTTGAATCTGGTCTTTTCATAGCTAAACTTATCACACACAACAGCAAAGTAGGGAGGAGGCCAGATCTGAAAATATACTTTCAGAACTAGTATATAGGTTGCTCAAAGCTTCAGAAAGACCGTTTGATACAAATTAACATATTTAAAACAAGGAAATATTACACCAGAAAACACAGCCTGTTATGACAAGTAGAGGGAAGCAGAATCTTTTTTTAGAACTTCTGCTGCCAGGTCATTGGTACTTGAAACCAGAGAAAATAATTCTCCAATATTTCACAGCAAGTCAGAGGGCAGAATTACTTCTGAGGATAAACAAGGTTTCTAAATGTGGACTTTTCAACAGTTTAGTATGCAAGAATGATGATTAAAAACACAGGACATACCAGGTCTTTCCTGATCATTAGTAAGCATCTGCAAACTATCATTTGCAAGACAGTGACACCTCAAAAAAAAAAAAAAAAAAGCACTCAAACATTGAGTTCTACTAAATGGAGAGGGACATTGAGTAACCAACAATGCAAAAGTAAGGAAATTTCTAAAGGAAAGCTGTTGCACTTTTCAAAAGATAGGTGAATGTCTCCACCATTTTTTCATTTTTTAAATTTCTGAGGGGCAAAATAGCAACTTTTGAATAAAATAGTTAATAGTATCAATACATACCGCTGGATGTAACTCTAGTTTACAGAGAGAAAAAAATTAACTTGCCCATTCAAATGTCTAGAGAATACGTCACTGTATATTACTTACTCAGAACTGATGTAGCTGTGTAGGTATTTTCTAAGTCCACTGGGATGGCAAATGTAACTTTGTTTTCAACTAAAATATTCTTAACTTTTGTGATAGGAATAGTCAATGAAAGAATGTTATTAATAAAGTTCTGTCATGTAAACAGGTGTATCTGTTCTTATGTGACCCATGAAGAAATAAGAGATTTCTAGCACTCATATGTCTAAGGACCACCTAAAAGCATTTAACAAAACTAAATAGAAATACTTATTCCAGTTTCACAAATTGGAAAGCTTCAGAATAGAATGATGAAATAAATAGTCAGCAAGATTTATGGTACAACAAACATACCCACCACCAAAAAACCTCCAGCAGCAAATTTCACCTTCTGTGCACACATTTTGGAGAGTTTTGATATCTTCCACTTTCAAATAAATATTTATACATCTATTTTGTTTCAAAAATATTTCAGCTATTATATTTCCTCTTCCATCTTTTCAGCATATCAGTGCTGTTACAGCTGTCAAAATTGATTAATTTTAGAAAATTTTGTAATACAGAATTTCTCAATTGTCTCATACATAAAGAGGGATAATTTGACTGTGTTTGTAAATTTACTTGGTGAGCAATATCTTACTTTGATAACTAGTTTGAAAAGAGCTTTGATACTTATTTTTTTCAGAACTTTAGTGCTGTGCTTAATCTGACACCTGCTATGTAAACAAATGTGCCATATTTGCAGTAATTCATGCTTTAAATACAATTCTAGGTCTCAAGTGGCACAGATAAGATTCACTTGCTATTGTGACTCACTGTTTAGCTAGACTACTCTATTTGCATGGATTGATTAGGGTCAACCACAATTAACCATTCTGTTCAGTTTGACATTGTGAATATTTTTGAGATGAAGCCTTTAGAAATTTGTGTTATGAATGTTTGGCATCAACATTTTGAAAGGAAGCTGGTAGATGTTTAAATGATGTCTTGTTATCACGCTAATTATAATTAGAATCGTTTAACAGGTTTTTTTGGTAGAGTGAATGCATTTTATTCAGAACCTTTTTTTTCAAGACAATCCATATGTCAAAGAAGAAGTTCTTAAATAAATACTTAATACAAATATTATAGGAAGTCAGATATGCCATGCAGCTAATATAATGAATCCGCTGTTCCATAAACAGCCTGTACTACTTAAATCCTTTGAAACTTGACTCATTTCCCTCAAGGTCAGCTAACCTCAGAGACAAATGCAAGGGAAGATAGTTCAGCAACCTTTAATGGACGTACATGTTCAGAGATTATTATTCCACAAATTCCTTGTTGATTGTGTTGTTCCTTTTTAATGGACAGTAGGCTAGACAACATGTCTGTTCTCAGAGTCGATATTTGTATACCTGAGCATTGGCTTCTATTCTGCAGTTTACTGAACATAAGGTACTACAGTACTGCTTAAGGATGTGGTCCTCCAGTAGAGGGAAGGCTGTAACCCGTAAAAGGTGGGATACACTTCATAATCATTTTGAGCATCTGTTACTCCAAGGACCCTTAACACTAGGACAGCTAGAAAAATATCTTTATAGATTCTAATGTACTTTACAAGATAAAAATTCACTGTGATTACACAGACATTTTTCTCTAGAAGTTCCAAAAGATAATTATTCAACAGTGAAGTATTTTGAATTTTAATAAATCATTTGTGGGTCATAAATTCTTTCACTTAAATATTTTATGTTCCTCCATTATACTAATTCAAAGAGCTCTATACAAAAGAGAAGATAACACTAGAAATTTTGGGGGACTCCTCTGAGTATTAAAAGAAGTAACTTNAAACTGAAAAGTAGCTGGTCAGTACTGCCATAAAGAGTGAATATTTATGGGAAAAAAAATCTAATTTATTTGGTGGTATCTGTGTGAAAGGTGCATAATTCTATGTCCTGTAAGTGCCGTAGTTTGATGAATCATACGTCTATGCTAAACAAGGACACTTTCTGTAGACTTCATGAAATATGTGGGTTTGTCATTGTCTACAGAGATATTAATCTGTCTTAAAATAATTTTTTGAAAGATAGGTTTATTTGTGATGAAGAACAGCTATTTGAACTGTAGGTCCCCACAAAATCATATCACAACTCAAGAAACAAAGATTCGTATTGAAAGAGCCAAAATAAACTAGTTTATTTTGAGATTTATTTTACAAGGCAAACAAATAACATGAATTTGGAAATAAAATAAATACTTCAGATGAGCACAGGTGGAATTAGATTGATTCAGAGGAGACATGCCTATTCCTTCTTTGAGAGCTGTTCATTTTCTGTCTACTTTATAAAATACTTGAAAAGTCAAGTATTTTCAAATATTTCTAGGTAGAGCAATAATCTTATGTCTAAAATGGACAGGTGACAGAACAGAAATTATAAATGTTTAAATTTCAACAAGATTCAACTGTGTAGTTTATGTTAACTAAGCCTGTTTATTAATCTATAATTACAGATATTCAAAGACATTTTTCAATTAGAATTGGGATGCTGAAACACTAAGCCCTAGAAAAACTATTTATTGGTACACAGGTTTTCACTGTTCCCTTAAGGCATATGTTCTAAAGCAAGGAGTTCCAGGTTTGATTTTTGGAGTCCTGTCCTAAGGTAGTTATTGAAAAATCAGTGTCAAAATTATAATGGAAGATTTAAAGCTACATACGTACACTTTGGATTACTCAAATATGTTTAGATTAGAAATTGCAGTAAGCCAGGCAGATGAATGTACTTCACAATAACATGTTCATAAATTTTAAGTAGTATTGTGCAAAATTAAACATCTTAAATGTATCATGGAAAGTCTTCTTATAGCCATAGATAATATATAGTTCTGAGAGGTAGCAGTTCATTCAAATATCTGTGGGCAAGGCAATATTTTTAACATATCTCCTACATACTTTATAATCCTGTTTAGCAGAAAGGCTGTTGAGCTCAGTCCTTGCTGCCATGTGGCTTTCCAAAGCTCAATGCAGCAGACATTCAGAAAGAAAGCTTAAAAGACTGTGCACTTGAGATAGGCGTGGCAAATACCTATTTTATGGTGCTCCAAGGACCTTGTACAAGATGTAGGCAGCTAATTCTTTAATGTCAAGTCAAGCATTTCTGGGGATTCTACTGGCCAAAATCAGTTTTGAGGATGAAGACTGCAGTCATAACATCTTAATGCTCGTAAAGCCTACATGCATTCTTTTTAACTCTAACTTATTTTTCAAATGTGGAGTACTTTTGCACAGTTAGAACTCTTATAGTAAAGACTGCAGATTTCTATTGGAATGATAGAACTTTGCACATAAATTTAGCAAAATTATTCCTAATTCCTCAACTGAGAAATCAAGATGAGTAATCCCACTCACTGCATTTCATAGGTATATCTTGTTCAGTAATAAAACAGGATCTGTCCGAGAAACTAGCAGAAACTATACATGTACTATACATTGTACTATACATTGTGTGCATGTACTATACATTGTGAGAGGAAAAGAGTACTACCTTACTTATCTGTAAGTTTAACAGAGAAGGGAAATATCAGATGTAGAAACAGATGCTAAAATCCGCTCTTTTTCTCAAAGGCTTTGTGATTTATCATCTTGAATATGGAAAAATATATTGTTTGTGAAATGCATACCTTGTCTCTCATCCTTTGAGACCTGAAGAGATGCAAAAGTTGCTAAAAGCATTTTTATTCTTATGAAATTACTGACAATTTTCTTGATAGTGTAGGGTGGTTTGTTTTTTTTTCAAGAATACTTTACATCTGAACAAAGTGTCATCTTACATGGTGACTCCAAATTTTATCCACTTTTTATCAGGCATAAATTTTTATCCTCTGCCATCAGGCATAAGCAGTTAGTGATCTATTTGATACTGACAACTTTGTAATATTTAAAAATTTTGAAGGGCCATGACATAAAATTCTGCTGTGTCTGAGTTCACCACATAATTGCTTTCTAATTAAAAAAAAAAGCATAAGAAGGATTCTGAAAGGTAGCAGTAAATCACAGATACCAGTTATGCACAAAACAGAACTTGTTTAATCATAGTAGGTTGAGAGCAAAGGACACAGTTTTTATTAGAAGATAATGGAAGTTAATTGCCCTTCTTTTAGAGTCAGTTGGAGACTGAAAGTCCTAAATTAGGTCCTATTGATTCCTTGTCTTCACCAGGACTTTGCAGTAGCAGGTAGGATCAGTGACAGTTGTGTCTAGACTCAGTTACTTCATAAATTCTCTCCCTGCAGTTTTGACTAATGAGAAAGGTGAATGGCTGTAAGATTATCAGCAGTCTTTTAAGTGTTTCATTTCCCTGATTGTGGTGTGACGAAATTTGTTCCCTGAGGGTGATGGTTATGTTCCTTAGAGACTGCATAACAACCCATCCTCCTGTTATTCATTATAACATCTATTTAACTTCAATTTTTGAGTTTTGCTGAATGCTCTTCCCTGCAATAGAGAACCATTTGGTTTTTGTAAGTTTCAAAGGTTGGTCTCTGGTTCAAATTTTTCAAGCTATGTTTATGTTCTCATTCTAAATGTCTTGCTGAAGTTTCTGTCTCAGCCAAGCTTCTGAAATTAATAGCTGCTGAGGTCACATGCATTCCACGTCTAACATGTCACTTCCTGAGCAGTGAGCCAAGTCACCTTTCCTCCAGCTGCCTCCAATCTACTTGTGTACAGGTAGATTGTGGTACTGGATGAGCACTCTCTGTTGTCAGTTAAATACAGCTTAAATGCAGGTAAAATGGCTTTATATTACACTATTGTACTATTCACCTAACGATGTTTTTACTGTTTTCTCATATCTATGAAGCTGAAGCACAGTTTGAAAGATAACTACCTACTACAGATTTCTCCCACATACCAGTAGACCTGCAATCTACAACCTACATGTCATAACAAGTTAGATTCTATGTCAATAATGGCTACAGAAGGATGCATTTTTTCTTCATCATTCTCAAAGGCAGAAACATAAGTACCTTTCATACTACAGCTGTTAAATATCCTTTAATAATTTGTGAGAAATCACTTCTTAGAAAAGTCAATCAGGAAATTCCTGATCATTTTGCAAATGAAGTTAATGGCAAATTAACCAAGTCTTTTTCTTTCATGGAGTTTGTCTCCTAGATCATAGTTTCTGTAGACCTTCTGCCTAACCGAACACTAGGAGATGGAATAGTAGGAGACAGAAGAACAGAATTTTCAAACCAAACTAAAACAGGGGGAAAAGAAAGTACTTTTCTTTCTTAAGATATCAAATAACCATAAGATATACTTACTTACGGTGCAGGAATATATGTACCGTATGGGTGTTACTCACTACCCTAAGTGTGAAAATTAGTATAGCAACACACTTTGAAGGCTTACTATGATTTTGATTAAGGCAGTGAGAATTTCACCATTACTTTCTGGAATACATACTAATGTTCATATTAATACATATTAAATGTGGTTCACTGAATTTAGTGTAGGTACTCAAGTCTTGTGCTCCATGCCTAAATACTTAGACATATGCACTGCTAAATTATTTACTGAAAAAAAAATTGTTCTTATACTCATCACACAAAATTAATCACAAAAAATTAATTCATGAAAACCCAGTGGCTAACTGGAGTAGCAGCATTTACTAATTGTAACAATGAACTGTGCTCAGATATTCAAAACACTTAGCTTCCACAACTACTGATTAATTTGAGAGGAACTAGGACATTAAAGACAATTAAGACACTGGATTTTGGTTGTTGTACTTCAAAGGAAAACTCAGTTTGCAATAACTGATATTTTCAGAAGCACTAAGATACCTGTGTACAAGGAACAGTTTTTACAAGACAATTCACTTTTACTCATATGAGACACTGAATTATTATATTAATTATTGGCTCTGACCTGCTCAGGTGTCTGTGTTGGGGTGACAGGTTGAATTACACAAAAATCAAGCGCTGCTCTGCCTCTGTCCAGTCTTTTGGAGCCTCCTGAGGCAGACCTGGACTAGCTGTCAGTCACTGGACACTGGGAGTGCTGCCACACATCACATGTGAGAGTCTCTAACCCAGCCCCAGATTAGTTGGCCTGTAG
This sequence comes from Scytalopus superciliaris, assembly GCA_013400415.1. Classification (NCBI taxonomy): domain Eukaryota; kingdom Metazoa; phylum Chordata; class Aves; order Passeriformes; family Rhinocryptidae; genus Scytalopus; species Scytalopus superciliaris. Next base: position 16,515 of record VXBX01009790.1, on the reverse strand, counting down.
ATGGGGGATTGACCACTGTGGGGCCAAAGCCAATAAAAGTAGCACCATGGTCAGTGTGTGGCTGGACCCTGCCATCTTCTGGACTCCCAGTGACTGGATCTATGCTGGATCTGTGGTGGTAGCTATAACTCTCTCTTTGTCTTCCTTTACCTCTTCTTCTCCTAATTTCTTTAATATTTTGGGTAATTTAGGATGGGTAGGATTTTGCTAAATGGTATGGGTTAGCATGTACTAAGTCCATGCTTCCTGAAATGTTTTATTTTGGTTGAATGTTCCACTTCAAATTTTTGCCAAGTTCGCTTATTTTTGGTTTACCAGTAAAAGCACTTCCTGAGAACATGTGTGCAACCTTTCTCCCTTGCACTCTCTCTTAAACTATTAAGAGAACTGAAAGCTCTTTCAATAAATTTGGTGGACAAAGTTTCAGAGCCTTGTATATTTTTAAAGTAAAATCCCTTTAACAAGAACAAGCCTGTCTGGGGTCTTACAACTCACAGTAAACCAAAAGTCCTTATTGACCATTTCAATCAATGTAGTATTTACTGAGGTTACTAAACAAGTACTAAAGGCTGGCATGTGTTGGCACGTATATATTATTAATTTCTGACCTAAAATTAAGAATATGAATTAGGTAATGATCTTTATTTGGTGTTTTTTGATTACTAAATTTCCCAGAGATTAAATTTGTCTGTGACTTTTTAATAAAAAAATTGTATGATAAGCCTAAAACCAGAATAGATTAACTACTGAATCACAGTTCTGATAGTGACAGGATTCAAATTTCCTGCTTTTCCATCTTATTGGCAGTGATTGAAAAACATGAAATCTTTAGAAATTATAATGAAAATTTGAAGTGTGTACTTTACAATGAGTTTGATAATTTATTTCTCAAATTAACTCATGTTGAAGTAACACATTAAAATGAGATCCAAATACTTCAAATATGTATGTAAATGTCTACATTTTATTTCCCTGATATTTTCTGCTCACTAACATTTTAACTTAGTAGGTGACTCCTTTTTGGACACGAAAATGCCTGTGAATATTTAGTTCTTTTTGTACCAGAACTTCTCCCCAGGGTCCTTCAACTTTTTGACACAGCACCCGACAAGGTCAGTTTGACAGGTCAGTTTGCAATTCATTTAGTTCTTGCCATCACAATGAGGGCTGTATAAATACTTACATATTTCTGTAGATTAAATATTGGCAACTTACATAAGTAGCAGTAGTTTCGTTCTTTTGCATCATGTAGTGTAAAGAGCAAACATGGTTGTCTAGAAATGGCTTCTGCTTATTGTAACTGGACAAGTTATTTGCAAAATGACCATGGTATTCAGTGAACAGTTTGAAGGCCATTGGTTGCAACACCAGTCTAAGCAGAGTAGATAACATGGTGAGTATAACCAGGCTGGTTTCCTTTGTTTGTAAGAGCCCTGGAGGCTTCAGTCCTTGGGTGGGATAAAATAGCCCAGATATTTAATAGTTTTGGCAGGAGGCAAGTTACATATCACATGGACTTAACACAAGTATAATTGGTGTTGACATGATCTCTGCACTATAGAATTTTTCAGTCATAGCCTAGCCTAGACTGATGTATTTCACTTTCAAGGTTGACCATCTGCCTTACACTTCAATATCAAATATAGAGCTTTTCAAATTAATGTAAAATTTATAGGTACAACATTGAGACATGAAAATCAGAATCATCCAATGCTCTGGTTTGGAACCGACAGTAAAAATCATCAAGTTCCAACCCTTCTGCCATAGGCAGGGACACCTTCCATCAGACCAGGTTAATAAAAGCCCATGCAACCTGGCCCTCTGGAACAATTCCAGGGAAGGGGCATGTTTCAGTGCCTTGCTATCCTCACAGTACAGAATATTTTTGTAAAATCTAATTTAAATCTCACCTCTGAGAAACTGAGAATCATCAGTTCTGTCTGTTTAGGAAAACATGGGTTTTACTATATTTTCAAACTAGAAAACATTTCATCATGTTTCACAATAACAAAAATGGAGTTAATAACCATTTTTAAAAGTACCTAGAATTAATTTTTTTAACTTAAAAGCAAATGAAAGTGACCCAGAATTGATTTTCAGAAAACCTGCATTTGTAGCTACTGTGATAAAAGGCGCCAAAACAACGATTTGATTTGAAGCTGTGATTAAGTTCCCTTCTATGCTTATACATTTATATTCATGAAGATGTCATTAAGAGCTAGAATTTATTCAAAGTGCCAGCAGAATTAATGTCTTTAAGAATGTCTCATGCTAAATATTCAATAAATAAGAAGGTCTCATCTTTGCCACAAAACTTCATCTTATTAATTCAGTGCAGTATTTTCAGGCCTTCTCCAGAGATACAAAACACAAACAAATAATGAAAATAGCTCAGTTTAGCTGAAAACAATATTCATGTTGAATAAGATTGATATTTTACAGTCCTGTTTACCTGTGCAGGTTACTTGAATTTAAGCTTGTTGTAGACATTTCTGTTAGAGATCTGTCACTTGACTGCATCGTTATAAAGTATTGTTTCCATCTCAGAATACTGTGGGGAACTGAGAAGCAAGTAGATTAGAATTAGTAGGAACATGGGAAACTTTAAGGTCAGTAATGAGTCTATTAGTTCTTGATAACACCTTGTTCTGCTTTTTCCTCATTAGAGTAGGCATATTCCTCTCACCTCTGGGCACAGTTACAGGTTTCTTTTAATTTCCCATTTTCTTACTTTCTGTTGCTTCCTCAATTATTGCTCTATAGTAGCTTTACTGTTTAAACTTCACAGTGCAGTACAGTTCACATATATCTCAGTGGAACAGCTTGAAAGATACATCTACAAAGCCATTAGTGTAACTGCCAGCCAACTGGCATAAATGATGACTGGAGGTGGATTCTGTTACAAAATTATCTAGCCTAAAGGAGTAGCCATTTCATACCCAAAAATTAATTTAAAAATTTTCTAGGAAAAAGAAGATAATTTTGGAAGGATGAGCAACTTGCTCAAGCTGTCTATGCTTGACAAGAACATTTGGACCAGGAGATCTCAGAATGTCCCTGCCAACCTCAGCCATACAGGAACCTCCTAGTACAGTGGCAGCTTAGCTTATGATTTTAGATGCTTCATTAAAACATTTCAGTATACTTTCAGAAACATTAATAAGCACAAAAATGCTAGGCTAAACCCCAAACATACTGCACAGAGAATTTTAGCTAATAATTGTGAAAAAAGCATTTTTTTTTTTTTTTAAATAGGACACCATAAAAGGAATGGAAAA
>VXBX01009782.1:696523-777905 GCA_013400415.1 Scytalopus superciliaris | reverse complement strand
GGGCCCGCCCGGAGCGTGTGAGGGAAAGGGGCGGACACGCAGGGATTGCCCCGGGATTCCCGGGAAAGGGGCGGACACCCAGGGGTTGCCCCGGGATTCCCGGGAAAGGCAGTGCATCCAGGGATGCCCCCGGATTCCCAGCCGGCAGGGCCCTTGCCCTGCTCGGGCCGCACGCGCGAGAAGCAGCGCGGCCTTTTCCGAACTGTCCCTTCTGAGGGGTTTTCAGGAGCGCGATGGGCAGAGGGGGGATGGTTTATCGCAGGGTCCCAGCTGCGCTTTGTTTGGAGAAGTGGTAACACACGGCCTGTCACAGCCCGGGGAGACGGGACACAAACCCCTCTATCGCTGCAGCCGGGGCGTCTGAATCTTCTTTTGCCTCGTTTCCTTAGGGAGTGAATTTATGCAATCCTGCTGCCTGTTCGTTTCCTCCTCCCTCCCTTCCCTGATTTCTGAATTTGGCTCAATTCAGCTAAATTTGAGAGAGGGGAGAAGACCCCAGATGATACAAAAGGCAGGGATGAGACAGGAGAAAGGCTCGCATGGATATCCCATGAGGGGAAAAGCTTTGTTGTCCCAGCTCCTCACCTATTCCAAAAGCAGCCAAGAAGCTTCAAAACAGGCAGCACAGGCTCTGCTCTCAGCCTGCCATGGCACGTCCTGCCTCTTCCTTTTTAACCTATCTGTTGAATCTGTAAGCATCCATATATAATTTATCTATTTTATCTTGCTACCAAAGGCAAGGAGAGATCAAAGTGACTGTGGGAGTCAGCAGCACAAAGGCAGACCCTCAGGGATGTGCATCTCAAGAGAATAAGGCAGCAGAGTCAGGGCTGGAGTCTGTGGTGTGGAGCAGAAGGTGCCCGTGCTGATCCCCCTGTGGGCTCTGCAAAGCTCTTTGGACTCGATTTGTGATGCACAGTGAGCATTCAGCATCTTCAGGAATTAAACTAACAAGGGGTTTCATTCCTCTCACAAGCAAACCAAGGATTAAATTGGAAATCGGTACAAACAATTTGCAAAGCTCCCTGCTGCTTATGCGAGGAGCAGAACTTTTCACACGTGTTTGATTGGACTGATAACATTCAGGTACGGTGAGTGGCGCATCTGCCTGGCTCAAGTGGGCAGCGAAATCAGCCTCGTCAAAGCTCTCCAGGTACCAACCAGTGCATCTGGGGGCTCACAGACAATGAACCTTTGCCGAACTGGGAGCGGAATGGCTGCGGGACGGGCATTCGGGCATCGTCATGCTTGGAGCAGTTAATTTAATTTTCACAGCAATGTCAGTATCACGCCTCACTCCAAACTGTGCGGGGTGTCCGGGCGGTGGCCGCCTGCAGATGGGGCTCTGGCAACGCGAACGGCCTCCTCCTGCCTTGACCTGGGAACATCCACAGCTGTTCCCTGCCAGGGCACCTCTGGCGCGCAGCTGCCGCTCCTCCCAGTCCAGGGACACTCCGGGCTGTCCCACTCCGGCCAGCAGAGCAGCTGGATGTGCCCTCCCTGAGCAGCCTGTTCCTGCTCTGCTGTGGCAATGTGACCCCAGCAACTTTCTTGTCCTCCTCCCCAAATCCTGCTTTGAAAAGCATATATATTTCAAGAGGATTTGCTTTAAATTCATGGAGAAATATAATTTCTTTTAAATAAATAAAAAAAAAATAGTTCTGAGGGAGTGTCTTGTTTTGAAGGACACTTTCTTCCAGTTGTGTTCTGTTAGAGGGGGGAAAAAAACTGCTAAACTGATCTTTAATGAGTTTCAGGACTTGGCTGTATAGTGCTAGAACTTCAGGAGATACCAAATGTAATTAACAGCCATTTACCTCTGTGTTGGTAACTGTACACAAGCTGCACTGCAAGGGATGAGGAGCACTTTAATCTAAAACTCCACAGCTGTTGTGTATTGGGCATTAGGTGGAAACAAGCACACAGGAGAATACAAGGGGAAGGCACTGGGAACTCTCACCTGTGGAGAACGTTCCTGTTTGAGACCAAGTCAAGTGGTCTTTCCTCCATCAGGTGCTCCCAGTGTAACGCAGGCCACAGTCCTGTCTCACTTGGAAGTGACTGCACTGCCTAAACAAGATCTGAATTGGGAGCTTAGCACCATTTCACTTGTGTTTCAAGGTTACCTGCAGCAGGAACCCAAGCACACTTTTAATTTCCCACCACAGTGTATTCACGATCCCTCTGTTGATGTAAGCGAATATTCACCCACAGCAGATGCTGAGAAGCTGAAACCACAAACCCTGAGTGCTGTAGGTCTGCAGTGTGTTACCTCATGCTCTGGACTTTGGAACGACTTTTTGCAAGCTGACTTCCCTTGTGCCAGGGCTTTGGATCTCAGCTGTGTTGTGGACACAACCAGAAATGTTTTACAACGTGAGCGGTGACCGGGTCCAGCTCCCAGGGATCTCTAGTAGTAGTGCCTGGGTCTCAGCAAGTGCTCATGAAGGACAGCTGTGCACATCTGGACACTCAGTTACCCCCTGTCCATGGTAAGGACAGAAACGTGGGTTTGACACTTGCTTAGGCTCCTTCTTAAAAATACAGTTTAACATGTTTTCTGAAAGCAGTCAAATCCCTCGCCAGGTTTCAGCTCCCAGGAGGGCTTGGTTTCTGACTATTGTCCCTAAAAATGCTGTTTTTAGAAAGAAATGCCCCAGGGAAGTTTGTATTCCCGCACTACGTGCCGTTCCTCACCCAGGCAATGGCACCATCCTCGGCGCTACATTTATGGTAATAAATTTAAATTAACTCCAACCACCAGCATTTGTCTGGAGAGCACTGGCTCGTGCCCTGCAGAGCTATGGCAGTGTGTTGTCTCCCTGCACACAGCCCCTCCCCTCCTTCAGCCATTACACTTTCCACAACCACTCACCTGCTCAGCACCCCAGAGAGTGCTGTGACCAGGCACAAAGTGCCACTGCAGAGGAGCAACCTCAAGTTGAACACCAGAGAGCTCAGACATGCTGTGAAGGAGTTAACTCCTCATGGAATAAAGCTTTGAAAGAGCTGGAAGCAGAATACTTGATCTTTGTATCGCCTTGGTTCAACACACACCCACTCGTTTCTACTTCCTTGATGTCACCAAGTCACCTCTGATCTTTCAGAGTTGAATGAGCGCGTTTTCACTGACGTACTTACCCAACAACTAAATATAAAATACGGGAACGGAGCCAAATGCCCTGGAAGAATTGCTCGGGCTTGCTTTCTCCTAAAAGCAGCAGCAGCACCACGTCACAGTCAACATCTAGAAAGTTGTGCAGTTTCCACTGGTGCTTTTGAACTGTTCAGGCCCCATGGCTTTTAGAAGAGACTGTTTGTTTCTGTTGTTTAAGTCTTCCCAGCTAGCACTTTCCCCCCTTTGCTCTGCTGCCTGTGAAAGAGCCTACGGATTCAGCAGAGTATTCTCTATCCACATGGGCATGACACAGTGCTCCATCTTTCATTTGGCTAGTGTTTTCACCTGGACCTTTAAAATTCTTCATGGGCAGCTTCAAAAGAAGCCCCTTCCTTTAACCTCACCATCAGAAACTTTCATATATCTATAAAAATATATATTATGTGTATATATATATATATATATATACACACACACGTGTGTGTATACACACACATACATGTATTTTTTTTTCTTTACCACAATCCCATGCTACAGGGAACAAACACACAGAGTTTTCCCCAGCACTGATGCTGCTGCAGTGTGGGACAGCTGTGCAGGGAGAAGGGATTGAATGTCCCTGTCAGGGTCAACAAGTGCCCAGAGCCTGGTGCTTCCAGGCAGGACCGTTCTCACAGTGTCATTCCCTGGGGTGGGAAAGGCAGGGGCAGGAAACAGAGGTTATAAACAGGGCAGAGCAAGAAAAAACAATTCCAGCTCCGGGTAATTTAGGATTATGACATCTTTCCTTACAAAAACACAACACTGCCCAGTAACTCTATGGGGTGATGTCACGTCACGCAGGGGCTGGTGGGCAGGACTCTCCTCAGCCATGTCAAGGCCAACAACAACACACACAGTCCAGCAAGTGGGGTTTTGGGAAGTGTTTGGTGGAATTATGGTATTTGGCTCTTGGAAGTGGAAGGACTGGACTAATTGATTCAGCACCATTCCCACATCCCAGATGCAGGGCTTAGCTTTTCAACCACGAGTATGTTGAGCCAGACAGAGCAGGGACTACAACCAATGCTCTCAGCAACCTCACTCTCCCTTCTGCCATGTTCAGTGACTTTTTGCAAAGCCACGTGGGTAAGAGAAAACTAAGCCCTGTGCCTACTCTGTTCATATAACAAATTGCAATGAGTACAAACACAGCAGTAAAATATTTAATCATGATTAAAAATATCTAAACCTTACCACTGTAGTCACACTTTTTCACTCTTTAAGCACCTCTTGTACAGCAACAAGCTTTCTGACTCTAATGATTTTAAAAAAGGAGAGTTTAAAGTAATAGATAATTGTTAGGTCTTGTAAAAAGACCACCACAAACATACACCCCATCCTCACCCTTCACACGGCCATCAGACACCCCTGCTCCAAGCTCTGCACAGGGGCATGAAATAATAAATAGCTCTGACAGGCCGATCCTGCACATACTGAAACATGACAAAATTTAAGCCTCTAACTTGCTGGGCAGGGGTCTGCTATCAACTCATGACAGTTTCTAACCAATACAGGAGGAGAGCACAACCAGGTAATGAGGACAGACAAACCAGCAATTACAGCTCACATCCAGAAACTGGCTTTAACTCTTCCAAAATCAAAGGCTTCAAAAGTGTGGCTTCAGGCCAGGTGGATTTTCTGCCTCAAGCTTCACCTGCTGTGAAAAGGGGGCAACAGCCTTTTTTTGCCCGAAAGTCAAGGCCGGTAGAACCAAACAAATTAAAGACCTTGCTCAGATACGACACTAACTGGAAATATAAAGTACTGAAAACAGGCCACTAACAATTTCAAATCAATTTTATTTTCTTAAATTGGTGTTGTACAATTTAAAGCCAAAAAAAAGTCACACAAAACACAAATAAAAAATGTTGACAAAGTATCAAGCATTACCTTATAAAGAATATCATCATACGCTCTCACAAACCTGAAGGTATGTGTTTTATTAGACTGAGGTTTCTTGAAATCTATTAAAGACGCCAGACACAAACGCTGCAACAGCAACAAAGCCATGACAATAGCAGGTGGACTACACTAGCAACTTCAACGATGGTTGGGGGTTGGTTTTTGGGGTGTTTTATTTCTTTCGTTTTTTTTTTTTTGTTTGTTTGTTTTTTGTTTTTTTTTTGCATACCTTATTGTCTACAAAGCAATAAATATTTTTCACCAAAAAAGTTGGTTTCACGCTACATGCAGTTAGATAAAAAAGAAAGTCACCAAAGTGATGGCAAAATAAATCACCTGTTGGATTTGTTTTTCTACTTTTTTTTTGTCTCCCCTGTTTTGGGGTTATTTTCTGTGGGTTTTTTGTGTAGGTTTTTTTTTTTCATTCAAGCACAGTGGCTAAGTTTCAAGTATTGAGAGAAAACATATATATACACGTTTGTGTTTGTGTGTGTATCTCTACCCATGCACACACATACACACACACAGCCTTGCATGTATATACACAAACACATACATATATATTGGTTGTAGGTCTGTAAACCACAATTTTTTTGGAGCAATATATACTTGTATACATTGAATGTGGACAATTTTGATACATTCAAGTAATTAAGTACAGCTGGAAGGTTAGTGCTGAGCTTGCCACACACAGGGATCACTACGGCGCGGCAGGGACGTGGATCCCGGGATGTGCCTCTCCTTGGCAGGGGCTCTGCCAGGAGGCTCCGGGGTGTGCAGCAGGTGTTGGTATTGCAGAGTCAGTCCTGGCTTGGTGCTGCCTCCCGGTGCTCCCACCTGCAGCGTAGCCCTTTGCAGGTCTGGTCAAAGCCTTTCAGCAGCAGTCTGGGTCTCCTCGGCGTTTCTGTCCACAGGCTGGGGGTTGGTTGGTTGGGTTTGTCTTGGGTCTTTTTCTTTTTTTCCCAGGCACAAGCACAAACGGCCACAGAAGCAGCAGACTGTGAACTTACGGTGTAACAGCAGCCAAATACTGAAGCATTTGTGAAAGCTACACTTAAACGTCTCTGGTTGGGCCAATTGGAAACATGTTTAAATTTCTTTATTGGCATTTCTGCTGTGAAAACAGAAACACCCATGTTGCAATTGGAAATATTTTTAAATTTCTTTCTTGGCATTTCTGCTGTGAAAACAGAAACACCCATGTTGCAATTGGAAATATTTTTAAATTTCTTTCTTGGCATTTCTGCTGTGAAAACAGAAACACCCATGTTGCAATTGGAAATATTTTTAAATTTCTTTCTTGGCATTTCTGCTGTGAAAACAGAAACACCCATGTTGCCAAACACAGCACCAGCTCCAAAATCAATGAAGTTGCTCCTGAAACCCTTGTAAAGTATCACAATGAATGTGCCAATATGGAGAGGGAAAAAAGCAATGAGGACCTAACCACCGTGTGCAAAATAATTTTAGATCCCCAAAGACTAAGCCTGAGGTCTCGAGTTGCTTTCAAAGATACTTTTCTGCCCAGTGCTAACAAAATACTGCCACGACTCAGGTACGACACACTCATGCTCTCACAGACAGATGGGAGGCAGGCAGCTCTCCTCTCACACACATGCTCACAGCACCCGAAGCCTCAACCAGAACTCGAGCCACTCGCACCCAGTCTCATTTGGCTACAGAGTCTCCTTGAAAGAAATGCTGAACATAAAACTGAACGCTACAGGATTTCTTTATAAAAAAAAAAAACAAACAAAACCAAAAACAACGAAGCAGCAAATAAAACTTCTTAAAAAATGCATTTCCAAGTGTAAGTGTGTGGGATCTTAACGCCTGTTCTTCAGCTCTTAAAAAGCACGGAGCTTTGTATCGACTGTCCTTAAAAGAACATTTAAATAAAAAACAAAACAAATCTTGGTACTGCCAGACTGCAAGTCAGCTTTGCCTGGTGTGGAGGAGGAACAGCACAGACTCTGCAGTGCTCTTTGCCTCACACTCACGAGATACAGTACAGTTAAATACGTACAGTTACACACAAACCATATCAATATCAATATATATTCACTCTCAGGAATACATATTAATATACGCACACACGTAGTGCAATAAAACAACCAGGAAGCAAGGAAAGGAATAAAAAGAACAGCATTCCTAACAGTCGTGATGTTCCTGGGTTGTTGTGTGATGCAAAGTCAACTTCTCGAAGTTCCCATAGTGTGTAAAGTGCTCCTTTGATTCACAAAGCTAGTGTTTTCAGTTTGGGGGGGCTCCAGGAAGGGGTTATTGAGCCAACAGCTGAAAGCAGGACAGCGCTAGTGCTTCCTCCTGGTAGGTACGTGCTGACAGGCCGAGCTCAACAGCCACGAGTCTTTCACATCGATCCCACTGGGCTTGGGGACCAGGAGAGGAACGGATTCATTTTGGCTTCTTATGACCACAGGAGCGTTATGCTTTCTGTCGTCCTCCTGTTTCCTGCACAGTCCCTTTCCCTGTGTTGTTTGCTCATCCAGGCAGGCAGAGAGGGAGCCCATACAGCAGCCATGGGATTTGCAAGCTTCCCAGCAGCGGCACATCCTCTGCCTTGCTCAGCAAGTCTGTAGAGGTGGGAGCCACTTCGGCAATGCTCAGGCAAAAGAGGAGCCGATTTCCCTCCTTCCTCTCTGCCATGCAGTAAGCACTCCAAGGCATGAACACAATGAGAAGGGACAAAGGAGAGAATGGAGGGGAGCCTCCAGTTGCCAGGAAGCTTGAAGATGCCTGGCTCTCAGCTGGGAAGGGGAAAGTACACAAACTGGCCTTTATTTCTGAATGACATCCTCCAACGTTAACTGAAGCCAGCAGTTTCAGCACATCCATTGCCTGCAATGGACACAGCACTGGAATACCCTGTTCTTAAGCAAGAGGAATAGGCAGCAGTCTCATCCTTCAAAGTGCTGGGAAGAAGCAGACTTCTATTCTTCATCCCCTCTGATAACGAGGGAGACCTTTCCACATTGGCTATGTGTTCACCCAGGCCCTCGGGCAGGGAAGTATTTGTGCTTGCTGCCATCACACATCCCTGCAAAGGAATCCTAGTCTGTGGAACAACTTCCCAAAACGTCCAAATACAAAACAGTGAGCAGTTCATCCTCCAGGTCTCCTACTGCCAAAATCATTTCCCACCACAGCAGCAGGCTGTTGGGAACAAAGCAATCAGCTGGGGCGAGGTGCGTGAGGAACAACACCACTGAGATCAGGCACAGAACCCCGACAGCAGCGCTGACAGCCTGCGCTCGATGCACAGCTTACCTGGGGAGAAGAAACAACAGCAATGAACTTGTTTGCCTGGCAGCATAAAGACCACCAAACCATGCTGGAGATTGAACAAAAAAAGAAAAACAAACAGCAGAATTTCAGCAAATCTAAGCAGTGCTTTGAGAATTTTAACCAGGCACTGATTAGGCCAGTGAGGACCTGACCACAAACATCCTGCTAGGAAGGGACAGGTCAAAGGGCTGAACAGTCAAGAGATCCAACAGTGAGAGCTGGGAGGCAGCAGTTCTGACAGAGGTATTAAGATGTTATAAAGAACCACTATCTGCCAGGAACAATTTATTCACTTCTAGTTACTGGAGCAGCTTTTGCCAGCAGGCAACATGACTCAGGGTCTCCAATGCCATTTGCCAAGGCTTACACTGAGAGATGGGTTCTCATCATCTGAGCCCAAGACCCTTTCAGAATGTTTCATGGAATTCATGCCTCTCACAGGAACACTTGCTGTATTTCTAGGTTCATCATTTTATGTTTCAGAAAGTAGTAATCATATACCTGAGATCTAAAGTGAAATGCACACCTACTACTGCTTACCAGAGAACAGCTCAATCAGGAGGCTGGAACATAGGGTAAAACAGGGAATATCAAGATGACAAGTGGGAAAAGAAATCTATTAGATTCATTAGCAGTATCTCTGGATCAAAAGATGTGATTTAGGATTGGTAAGAAACAGTGCAATAGAAACTACTTAGTATTCCCTATTCACTTAGCCCTCCAGTACCACACACCACCTGCCCATTTCCCTCTGCTCTCCTTCAGTGAGCCTCATGTCAGCTGTGAAAGTTGGTGATAATTAACTGACTGATTGCCTGTGAGCCAGAAATCTCTTCTCTCATTACCCATCCGAGTACTCTGCCTCAATGGAACACTAGAGCTGCCCAGCAGCAGTGGGGGCAGGCACAGGGTCTGCCAGCTGTGGCCTCCCCCTGCAGCCACAGGGACACTGCCGGGTGTGGTGGGGCAGAGCCCAGGCCAAGCCAAGCTGCTCCCACAGACGACATCCTGGCTATCCCCCATCCCCTCTGCCCATCTCCCACAGGGAGAGACAAGAAGTGATTAAACCCCAGCCACAAGGGCAGGGAAAGTGTGCTCAGAGCAGTGAGGTCAGCACATGGAGTGCAGTGTCAGCACAACACCCCTCAGGACACAGGGGGAGCGGAGAGAAGGGACAGCTTGGAGCAGCAGACTCCCTGGGGGAGGAAGCCCAAGGAGAGCACACAGGTAAAAGCTCAGCCTTCACTCTTACAGCAAGCACTTGCTGATGAGCAAAATATGTGTCTGCTGCTTTCTCAGCCAGGCTTGGGGAACCAGGCAGGTGAACAGTCCTGATTCAAAGATGTGCTGGAAGGAGCCCTCACTGTGCTGACCAGCCCTCTCTGCCCAATAGCCACTGCAGTTTCATGTTCCCAAGTGCTCTGTGCAATCAGAGGGATGGATCCGGCTGGGAACCAAACCCAGGCCCCTGCTGTTGCCAAACCACTTCCTTCACTGAGTTTTTCACACATCAGAAGTTCCAACAAAGCACTGGCAATCGCTCTGCATGAGAAACTCTCAAAACATGGCTCAGAACAGGGACCTGCACTTGTAACAGTTTTCCTGCTGGAAAAGCAGAAAGCCAGGCTATGAGGAGCTGTAACAAGCCAAGAGATCTCTGCTATGTCCACCAAGATGTAGCCAAAGGAAAAAAAAGGGTGCAGGGAACTGAAATTTCTGATCCATGCAGATAAAAAACCCACATGTTCTAGCTGGAGAAAACAAAAAACTCACTGAGCACTCACATTTACTGATGTTTTCTATGTCGCCCTGTTCAGTGATGATGTTCAGGAGCCCCTCCATCAGCAGCAGAGCCTTGTGGTACCTCTGTGCACAGTCCTCTCTGTGGTGGAACATCTCATCCAGGGCTGCAGACTGCACCTGCAGGCAACAACCCAGCACCAAGAGGTTACTCCCAGAGCAGCCCCAGCTTTCCCAGCATGATCCCTCAGCTGTGTGAACACTCCCCTTGCCCAGCCTCCAGAGGCTGCACACAGCATCATGAGGGAAACCACCTGCTAAAAGCACCAGCAGCAACCACTAATGCCCAACAATGCTCCATGGCAACCCCATCCCCACGCACTGTGTGGTTACTACCATTTGCACAGCGTAGCTGAAGATGAGCTTCTCTGCAGTGATGCTGTTGATCCGATCCATGAGCTTCTGTTTGTCCAAGAAGAACCTCTGCAGTCTCATGTTGAGGCAGTGGCAGGAGGATACACTGGATTTATAAAGCTCATTCAGCTTCTTCACAACTAGAGTAAAGGAAAGAATTGCCTTAGGCACTACTTCCAGTTCTCCCTGTGCCTTCTCATCTCCACATGCAGGACCTCGAATGATTAATTTAGACACAAGGGGGTTATGTTAAAGCCAAGAGACTGGCAGGAAAGTCCTGCCCCAAGAGGGTCTTTTCCCTTCCCTCTGTCACCTTCACCAGTTACAGGCCATGGCAACACCTACACATCTAGTTCACCTGAGGCCAGGTCTATTTTTGTTTCCTTCAGCTGTCACAAGGCAGGGAGCAGTTTGCACCACGCAGGATGTCTCACGCACCACCAGAAGCAGCAGACGTGCAAATACAGAGCTTCTGCCACTTGATGGGTGATGACATGCTCTGAAGGAGTACATGACTCGCATGTGGTAGCAGAGTGTGGCTCAGCAGCACTGACTAAGCAAGGGAATCTCTCTTGGGACTCCACTCTCCCAGAAGGAAAAACACTGATGCTTGAGAAAGGCCACCTCCCTTCCTGTACCATGGCAGCTTGTATGGGAAGGTTACAGAACAGAGAATCAAGAATCAAACATGATTCTGAGCAATTAAATAACAACCCAAAACAGCAAGTGATGCCACAGGCTGAGTCTCCCTGGCTGCATGGCATGATCTACACAGAGTACTGAACACAAACTCCCACCAACATCTGATGGGTATGAACTCCTACGCTGCACATTTGCAAATCCCCACACTGCACGAAACAGGACAAGCCAGCCTTGCCCAATTCCTACACACTGAAGGACAAATTACATTACAAATCTAGAAGCTGCAATCTGCTCTGAAAAGGAGTGATTTATTTGGGTTATGACAACTTTCCTGTTAGTCTGAACTTGTGGAAGATGTGCAGCTAAACCTGGTGTATCTTCCTCCACACTGCCTGCTACAATGTATGTGTGCTCATCATGTTTAACTTCCAGTTTTTTACACCCCATCCCGAGGCTGCACAAATACTTTCATAGACTAAGCTCTTGGGGAAGGTGGCTGGTGAGTCAAATACTTCAAGTACTTCAAAAAGCTGCCTCAGTAATATTACAACGGGAGTTTTAAAATTAATTTTTCTAATCACCAAATCACAGCCAGGTCTCACCACAGCCAAGCAGATGCAAATTTAAGGCCATCACACCAGCAAAGAAGTGATTCTAGCATTACCAGTACTTCACTTCCTGTGTTTTTGTTTCACTTGAAAAATCATCACTGCCAGGACAGGTCTTAATTTGCCAAGCAAGCACTTCCTAGGACATGCACTGTGTAATTAAGTTGGGCTTACGTCAAGTCCAAATAAGCACCTGAGACAGAGAGACATGAGGAATCAGATAAGATACATCCCCCCCTCACTAATTAGTGCTGAAGATTCTCACAGGGTCATGACAAGGGCTCTGAGACAGAAAGTCAATGCGAAGAGAGGAACGTTCTCAGTGTGAATAAAGAAGATCTGGCTGCACAAGGGGACAATCACAAATGACCCCCCAGACCAGTGAAGGGTTCACGCTCACTCCACCCCCTCTGTGATACTTCAAGTAGTTCCGCTCCAGGTGAGTCCTTTGCACCCTGAACCCAGGGCCCCTTACCTTGCTTGACAGTGGAGGAGAGGCACAGCTTGCCAGCTTTGATCTGCTCTATGGCCATCTGCAGCCCCGAGGACAGAAGCTCTGCCACTTTCAGGTACAGCACGAGCTGCTCTGCATAGCTGCAAAGAAAGCACAATAGCAATGCAGACATGCTGGGACAGCACTCAAGTGTCCCCAGGGACTGCTGGTATAAGGACATGTGGGGTGGGAGGCAGCGACAGAGGGCCTGGGAGGTGGGCAGCTCTCTGCCCATCCTTACCTCCACTCCCGACTGAGGAGGCTGATCTGGTCGGCCACCACACTCTCCTGGAGCTGGTACTCAGAGGTCACTGAGCTGCCCATCTCGCTGGAGCTGCCCTTCAGGGCAGCAATTTCCATCACGTAGTGCACGAAGGCCAGTGTGAAGCGGAGGCTGCGCAGGATGTCCGTGTGCTCTTGCTGTTGAAAGGATGCCAAGGTGGGGGTTAGAGGGAAAGCTGCCATGCCAGGGAGGGCTGCTCACCTGAGCTGTGCCAGCAACTCATCCCAGCTTACAGAAACAACATCTGATCCCCAAACCCCACGACACCTCTGCTTTGGGCAGGGACAGCCAAACTCAGCCTCGCAAACTCAAACTGCACCACAGTAACAGCAGCCAATGACAGCCCCAGGTCAGAAATTCCTAGGCAGCTCCCTGGAGAAGCTGGTGAGACATGCTGTAAAATTACAAGCCACCTTCCCAAGGAGGATCTTTCAGAATTCAGCCAGGAGGGGTGAGAGACCATCTGCACCATGGGCTCAGCTCTTGTTCCCACCATAGTAACACCAGTGCGGATTTTATGAGAGTGACAAACTCCTACGCCACGCAAAACTGCAAACAAAGTGGCTCCCACTCTACATCCCAGCCCTCACTTTGCCCTGGCCTTCATACCCTCCCAGTTCAGTGCCGTGAGCCCTGCGTGAGGTCCTTTGAGGAGATGGCAAGGACAATTTTTGATCTGCAACTCTTGTCCAGCTAGTGAGGGAAGTGCTCACACCGAGTGCTATGGTCATTTCTGAGTAGTTTTTCCTCTGCTATTACAGATCAAAGGGGATTGTCCCATTTCTGGGAAGATGCATTGCTTAAGTCATTGCAAGCATTTCTGGGAAGTTAGCATTTGTGGAAAAACTGAATGCTTGTGGGCCTGCAAAGTGAATTGCTGCCTCGATCAGAATGCAACTCCATTTTTTGTACTCTCCATTGAGAAGTGGGTAACCTGCTTGAGCTTCAAAGATTCACTGGCTTAGTTCTCTCAAAGGGGGCTAGTAAGGATGAATAAATTCCCACATGAATTTATCAGAGAACACCCATGCTCAAGTTCTGAGAGCTTTTGTTTTTCATTTACTGGGTCAGGGACTTGGCTGCTAAAGCAGCTTTGATTATCTGAAATATGAATCTCTCCTCCCACTACCTTGCTACCTGGACAGTCCAGTATGGTAAGGAAGTGTTATCTCAATCTCCCTCTATTTTCTTTAAAAGCAGAGGAGGAACTTTGAGATTAAGTAATTACCAAGTCATACAAGAAGTTTGTGGCAGAGCAGGAAACTGCTGAGATCTTGCAGGTCTCAGCCTCCTATCTCTAACCATCACAGAGTCCTTCCTCTCTGCCTGTAGAGTCAGCTTCTGTTAACTATGCTGGCACTCATGGCCTCCTTTGGCATCACAAGTCTTCCCTTCTGTAGGCATCTCTGTATTGTGTTTTAACCCCAGCCTTCAATTTGCCTTGTCTGTACCCAATGAAACTTTTACAAAAGATGGAAGAACCACCCATGTGAACACAACAGCTCTGCTCAAGATAAACAAGGGCACTTAAACAGTAAGACTTCAGTGCCCTGAAAGATCAGCAGGAATCAGAAAATCTGGCAGGTTTGCATTCTGGCCAACTCCACAGAGCACAAAAGGGTCCTCAAATCTGCTGTAAAGGCTTTGTGATATGCAAATGGATTACTGTGCTCAGCAGAAATGATGACTGAAGCCAAATGACTCACTGCAGACAGAGAAACTGAGTGCTATTCCAAGATCAAGCTGCTACTTCCTTAGGACACTTCTCTTCAGACCAGTGTCCAAAGTGGTGGCAGCTGGAAGGGCCCCAAAACTCTGGGAACTCACACAAGTAGGATGCTTAGTTAAACTCACTACTGTTTGTGAACACATCACTGCTGGAAGTCTTAGCCCTGTGGCTTTACAGGTAATGAAGCAAACAAATGCAATTCAATGCATAATTGACAGAAAAAAATGAGCTAAATAAAATTTGAAGTAGAAGAGCAAACCCACATCCTTAAAACAATGTGTGCATATCTCTGTGGTTATCTAGGGGTTTTCAGCAACACCAGTAAGTGTCACACACAAAGAGCCTTCCCCAGTCCCAGACAGCCCAAGGAGGTATCACGAGCAGAGCCCAAAGTGTGAGTGAATCTGCCTCCCACCTCCACTGCAAATGGGCAGCCTGACCTACATTTCAAATATATCTCAGCTATAACAGCATTTGCTCTGCTTCAGCCTGCAGAGAAGGGAAGCCTGGCAGCCTTTCAGCTCTACAATCTGGTTCAGCTGTTCTGGTGCAGAACACGGTGTCCCTCCCACCCCCATTAGGAACAGAAGTGTCAGGTTTACTTTGTTTTCAGATCCTTTCAGCAGAGACCATATCACTGCCCGACCCCTCAAATGCACCAGGAAGGCTCCCCATACACTAAGCTACTCATGTTCTCAGGTCAGCTATTAGTAATGTTGAGCCTCTAAAAAGGAAAAGGCCCAAAGCAGGCAGGTTTGCTTCAGAAGCCCTTAATACAGAATACATCAGATAACAGATGCTTCCAACCTCCAATTTCAGCTTTGGAAATAGTGAATTTTAACCCCAGTCCTGGGCTGTCTCATGGACTAAACAGCTTGGTAGGAGGCTCAAAAGCCCCTGCACTAAATACACCCTGGGTTTTTGGAGCACTGCACTGGCCTTGCTGTCTTGAAGCCAGTTTGGGCCACCTTTGGAAGCAACCACATTAGCTGTAAACACTGGGATCTTCTGGATTTGCTTTGCTTTTACTCCCCTGTCCTTTGCCCGTAACCAGTCCCTGGGATACACCCACCTCCATGAGCGTCTCTTCAGGCAGCTCTGGTGCCTCAAATGTGACACCACCTTCCAGGTTGGCGGCGATGGGATCAGCAAACGCGTACCGGAGACTCGAGGGGCCTTCCAGAGCCTCCCCACCAACTCCCACTGCCAAGTGCCTGCCACTGAAGGAGCCTCCAGAACTGAGGGAGCTGGAGGACCCAACTGAGAAGAAAAACAGACAAAAGAATTACTGAAGGTAGGTGAACAGTAGGTCAGGTAGGTATTTCTCACCCAGGAGAGAGGACAATTCTGTAGGATTCAGGATTCTGGATCTGATAGGAGCCAGCAAGAGGTGCTTTGGAGGAAGACGCAAGGACTCTTGGATTTCAGATGCAAAATAACCACTCCCCACCATAAGCTCCTTAGTGACTCAGCAGACCAGTTTACAAGCTCAAGCAGATTTAAAGCACCTTCCAGAATGACGGTCATTTACGGAGACAATTCAGAAGAACCTTTTTTTTCTTTTTCTGTCTAAACCCTTTCTGAATCCTGCACAATACCTTGGGCTAATTTTTATCATACACCACCATAACCAATGTCCCCATCACACAGCACCACAGTCTGAACCTGGTTTCATGGCTTTTTGCTTTCACTGTCACTGAATGAGAATCTCTGATTAGTAGTGGTTTTAGAACATCCTGCATGCAAGCCAGGAGGGCCTTCCATTACATTGCCTGCCCTTCTGCTTCCCCCTCTTTACAAACAGAAGGCTGGACAGAGGATTAGTGACTTAGTTGAGTCAAGACCCTAACCTCAGGGTTCAGGAGACCCTGTAAGTACAGTGTCCATCAGACAATTCCCTCAGCATCAGATTTTCCTGTTCTTGACCACCAAATCCCTGCTAAGAACAAAAAGGAGTTTTTGTCTCAGAGTACTCATAATACATTTGCTCTTTCCAGAGGACTTCCCACCCCAGACACAGTCACAGAGGGAAATATTCTGTCTTGTGAGGGGATGCCAATACCAGCTCCAATACTCTGCTAATTCTACCAAGGCGATATTCCCCACTCTCACTGATACTTTGGAGGAAGATGTTTCTCTTCTTGCCATGAATTTAATTTACTGCCTTACCCTACCTTCAAAAGGCCCAGCTATACAATAATGCACAGCTGATCTGCACAGAGGCACAGCCTCTCTGTGTTGGCAGTGATGCTTCAAAGCTAAGTGGATCATCAAAGACAGAGTATTTCCAGATCTCTCGGAGAGAGGAGAGGACCTCACATTCTGGATGCCCTGTAATTCCAAGAGGCTGTTCGCAGAAATTGTTACGATGATTCACGGAAAGGCTCTGCCTTTAGAACTGTCAGGAGATCTTAC
Organism: Scytalopus superciliaris; assembly: GCA_013400415.1. Taxonomy (NCBI): domain Eukaryota; kingdom Metazoa; phylum Chordata; class Aves; order Passeriformes; family Rhinocryptidae; genus Scytalopus; species Scytalopus superciliaris. The sequence continues at coordinate 761,213 of VXBX01009782.1, read as the reverse complement.
TCATGGCTTGTCCAAGCACTTGGGGTAAAGAGTTTCAGCTTGCAAACCTCCCCCTTCCACCATTAACTCTGTGCATTAACTATAACATAAGGAGTTACTGCACAGGCCTAATTAACAAAGCTTGTCCAACAGCATTGCTTTGACTGCCTTGACCTAACACTGTGTGTGTGTTGCAGGCTCACTGTTCAACAGCCTTCTCTTCCAGGCATCCCATCTGAGATCCCAAATGTTGGGCAGACCCTTAAGCATTCAATATCAACCTGATAAAAACTGAAGCTTGGATCTACATCCAGATTGCTTTTATCCCCTGCAAAAGCAGTTCAGGAAGTCTGAATCCTCTATCTGGAACACGGCAGTAGCATCTGGAGGCTGTAGCCAGGACAGTAACCCCACTGTGGTACCGTCTTAAAGTTCACCCTCCAAACAGATGAGACAAAGAAAAGATTGTGGTCTCAACTTCCCAGGCAATCAGATGTGGGTGGTTTTAGTCAGGATGGAAATGCAAGTTATACACAGGCACTGAGTCCCCATCCCAGTCAAGCAGCTTATCTGTGGTCACGTCCAAACTTTCCCTGGAGTAATTGAGAACAACAGAATCAACTACATTCAAATGAGGAACGGCCAAGACAAGAACCCAAAACAAGCCAAATATGCACATAAAAGTGTCCAAATATTTTCTTAAACTGAACATAGACTGCAACTCCCAGACACACTATCCCAAAAGGGCCAATTACCACAGCCTCAAATGTTGGCTGACGAGGCCAGAGTACTGGCATCTTACAAGAAGTATCTGTCAAACAGGAGTGCATTTCCCCATCTCCTAACTAAGCAGCTCAGAGTATGAGTAACATCACTAATAATTTTGCACACAGAGCCATCCTGACTCTTTCTTAACAGTACTCATGCACTGAAATTGGGCACGGATAGTCACACATCTTTTTTAGCTCATCTAAAACCTACAGGGAAAACAATAAGAACACAACACAATCTTTACATTTGTTGACCTCTCAGCAACAGCGGGTCTATGAACAGCTGCAGCATTATTCTTGAAGCAGAGAGCAGCAAAGTAAAAGTTTGTCTGTTTCTTATAGTACTGCAAAACCACTATATGGCACTAATGCCAGTGGAAACAATTACCAACAATAACAGGCTGGCAGCAGCCAGCACAAGAACCTCAGAGGTACTGAGGTCAGCTGAGCTCTACAGATTGCTCTGAGCAGCCCTCTGCCATCACTAGTGCCTAGCACCAAGGAATTCAACACATCTCTCTGCCCCCAGGCATTCCCACTGGAACAGGCAGGTAGGTATCGGCCCTTTACCTGAAAACATCCTGGTCCTCGTGGTCTGTGGGGGAGTGGTTCCACTGGGAGGGGATCCGACAGTAAAAATCACTGGGGATTGGCTGGCAGAGCCCCCAGCCCGGGCACCAGAGTGCAGGGTCCCTCCGTAAGCACCTGAGGGAGCTGGGGAGACAGTTGAAAGGTGCAGACTGGCATTACAGGAAAGTTACTCAGAGCACGGTGTGCCTCGCCCAGGGGTTTGTGTTCCTGCAGACTCTCTTGGGAGACAGTGGGCAGCAGCACAGGCCAGTGCTCCCCTGGAGGCATCCCCAAGCACAGGGGCTGGGCTGGCATGGACCACAGGCCAGGAGCCTGGGCAGTGTCACACACTGCTGCAGCTGCTCTCCCCTCCCTGCTGCCTGACCTGCATGCCCAGGAACACCCACCGCTGCAGAGCCATTCATACTCGAGCTGCCTGGCACAAAGTCCCCACTTCCACATGTTATCACATTCAGAAAGGGCGAAAAGAGGAAGCCCTGCCTACAAAAATCACACCACTAGCCAGCAATTACACAGCACGCACAGCCCACAGACCTCTGAGCACTCCACAGAATAAAGCAAACACCACTGCACTCCTCACACACGGCACTCGCTTCCTGTGCCAAGAGCCACCAGCAAAGCAGCCTCCCTTTTGTAGGAGGCATGGAGGCAAACAGCCACCCCGGCCCAGGACATCCTGCCAGATGTGCCTGGCAGCCCCACCTACCTGCAATTTCCATTGGCTTCTCATTGTTGAGGCTGTCGCTGCTGCCAGCTTCTGAGATCTGTGCCCCAAAGGCTGCCTTCAGAAGCAGGTCAGTGAGCCTGCCTGTGCTCAGAGATCTAAAAAGAAGACATACAACAAGATGCAGAAAGTCAACAAGGTGCAAGATTTCAGCTAACTTCCACTTTTTAGTGTCATTCCTGGTCCACAGCCACTTGACAGAGCAAACAGTCTGGAGCTGAAATAACCACTCTTTCAACAGAGCACTGAAGCACCTTCTGCTACAACTACTGTGACTGACTGCAGTAATGCAAGTCCTTGCTACAAGATTATTAGAACACAATTTGTTTTTGATGGAAGATACAAAAATTAGTATCAGATGACTTCCTCTGAGACAGCTGGAGACAGCTGTAGTGTCCAGAGAGCCATGTAAGAAACACTTAACACCAACACCTCAGTGACTTTGTATCCTGCACTGCTCCTGAGAGTCAGCATGTGGCTTTCAAACAGATCTCTCTTCTGAAGGCCCGTGCCCTGTGTAGGACAGACAAGGAACACCCAGAACAGCCTCTCCTCCATGACAGGCCCAGGCTCCACAGAGAGTGAGACAAGCATCTGAGCAATTGCAAGGCTCTGGTCTGGTAACAAAATCCTGCAGACAGTTTTTCATTGTAAAAAATCCAGGCCATGGCCTGTTCCTGGAGAGGAAGACTTTTAAAATCTGCATCGTATCTGCTTGCAATCCAAGGGTGCTAGCAGGTAACTACAGAATGTTTACAGATGCTTCACTACAACTTCAACATTAGCTGGGGTTTGAGATTTGCCCCATCTGTCCTGTATTAGGGAGGGAAACACCACTGTATGAATTGAAGCAGACTACAGCTCACCTGCCCTTGATCTCTTCCACAGGCCTCAATCCCAACCCTGTTTGCTGGCAGTGGAAATGACCCATCTCCTTCAGATCTGGCAAGGTCTTGTTCCGTGTTGGAGTCATCATGACCCCCTGATGGGCCAAGAGGGTGAGGAGATTCTGGGAACTTGGGGTTTTGGGAAACTCAAATGGGGACACAGCCTAAGAAGTACAGAAAAAATAAGAGATCTGTCTTTAAAATGAAGGTGGAAGGTTCCCCTTGTCCCCCTCATTTGTTTATCAAAATTAAATTGCATTTTTAACAACGTGCCTGAAACAAAGGCAGAAATCCCACCCCAAACACTTATTTGTCCCTAATCCCAGAAAAACTAAAACAAAAGGACAACGAACTGCTGAAAATTTGTAGCAGCCCAACATAAGCAGAGACACTGCTGTCACAGTGCCAGCTTTGTGTGAGGCACAGGGCTGTCACCTGCTCGCCCGTCTGCGGCTCTGCTGGGGATTCCTGCCGGACACTCGCCGGCGTCAGAGCCGGGTCACGGTGTCCAAACCGGCCCAGGCACCGCCAGCACTGACACGCTCTGGCTCATCAGGGCAGCTCCTTCCCACTGCCTGCCCTAAGCCCCGGGCTCTGCTCAGCTGGTGAGCACTGCTGCCAAGTGAGAGCTGCCCACTGAGAACTAGGACACCACCCCATTTTGCACAGATCACTAAACAGCCCTCAAAGGATAGAGAACGAGTAGTGATAAATCCGGGTCAGAGTTATCTGATCATGCAGCAGTTCATCCTCAAATAACCCAGAAGATCAAGCTGTGAGAAACCCAAAAGCAGACTCCTGGGCATACCTTTGTAGGGGAGCCCATTATTGTTGGCAAAGGGCTTCTCTGCATGAACTCGGAGAGCTTTGGTGAAGATCGGAGCTGCCAGCAGTGCTGCAAGCCATGAATCTGCAGAGGCTGACTGCCTGGGGTATGACCAAAGTGAGCAACAAGAGGATCAGAGTGCTGCTTGGTTATCTTCTGCCTGCAGGAATGCAAATCTGACAGGTTGGGAGCACTGTGGAGCCGGGAGCCCATCCCTCGAGGAGACTGTTCAGGCGCTGAGGAACCTGGAGGGCCCAGAGTGACAAACTGCATCAGTGTCTGGTTCTAACACAGAAAGACAGCCTGATCCCAGCACTCACAGCTCAGACATCTACAGATCAAAACCTTCAGTAGATGGCTAAAGATGGCACTGAGCATTGCCACAGCACTGCCAGGCCTGATAAGGCTTTCTGTCTACAGGAGGATGGGATATGAACAACAGGGAAATAAAAGTGCAGCTTCTTTCCTTCACTGCAACCCTCACAGGGACAGGGATCCTGACTGTCAGAGCTCAGCAGCAAGGAAACTACACATCAAGTAGGCCCCCTGGCAGCAGGGGCACTGGGGGTTTTGAGATGCTTTTCCTTCATTCAGTCCATTGACTTCAAAGTCCAAAATTTGAGTTTTTGTGACACGGGGTCTGTCAGCACTGGAAGATGCTGACTGATGGGATGTGAATGGATCAACCCCAACTCCTACCAGCACACAGATATCCTGGCTGGCCAAGCATCCAGAGAAGCTGCTGAAGCAACACACCCAACATTGTATGCCCTGAGACTACAGTTCGGAACTTATCCATCAGAATAAGGAAGAAAGGTAAGGACCAACTCACCAGCAACAGGAATACGGCTTCTCACTTCTGCTCCAAGAGAAGATGGGATAACAGTCTGGCTGGGCTGCTCTGGGATTGTTCCAACTGTGAGAGAACACAATAAGGAAAAGTTCACTGAGCATTAAGCTCCATAGGCAAGAACAGCACTATGCACCACCTGTTTATAGAAAGTTATCTCTTCCATCTTCTCAGCCCTAGCTGTATAGTGAAAAGATCCTCAACTCCTGTAGAAGTTTTGCAGTGATATTAATTTCAGAGGAACAAAATATGAATAGTCTGCATTTCCACACCAGCAGAGACTAATAAATACAGGATTGGAGACACCAGGGATACAGAATAGCTCACTGTATCACTCTGTTCTTTTACAGAAAACAGCAAATTGCATCAGTTGCACACTGGGGTTTTTCTTATCCCTTTCCACTTATATTGCTTGTTAGCATCTGCATCAGGCTACCAGTCAGTCAAAACTTATCAGTCTGAATAGTGAAGTTCAAGCCCTTCCAGCACTGGTCAGAATTTTGCTTTGACAATAATTGGCTGACATTTTCTCTCATCCCAACACGAGCCAGTAAAAAGATACTTTGCACTTAGAGAAGCCTCTTCTGAGGGCAGCAAAATGCTTGATGCAGGCACTAAAGCAAAGCTTGCATCTCCTGGGGCTAACAGGTATTTTTCTTTCCATTTTACTGAGACCAAGACACTTGCCAAGTAATTTGTTGAGAAGAACCGCAGGAGAACACATCAATCTGAACTCCCTATTACCTGGCAGCTACAGCTGGTTAAAAGCCCCACTCTGTACAGGAAAGAGGCATGGGATTTTATTAGCAATGTGCCAGTTGACATCTTACCTTGTGGTGATGGCATAAAGGGCTTGGCACCGCCAAAGGAGAGCTTTTTAGAGCTGGGCACAGATGCATGCTCTCCAGGATAAGGAGGGGAAGCACCAGTCTTGGGAAAACCAAGAGGACTTGTACTGCTAGACCTCCGGACCGTACCAGACCTTACAGGAAACAAGAGCAGCACACGCGTTACTCCATGTGCCAGTACAGCAGAGTAAGGAGAACAGCATCACCAAACACACACACAGCTACTTCCACAAAAGCACAATGTTTACCCTGGATCAAAATCCCACTGTTCTGGGACTACACCAATACAGATGAAGATGATAATCTTTGCTCTCAAGAATTACAATCCAAATACATGAAGAGAAAGAATAAGGTTAGCTCAGCTGGAAGCAGGAAAGGCAGTAATTTTCAAAGTCACTTTCAGATACTTTCAGGTATCTACACTGATCATGAACATGAGAGTTTTCTATCTTGCCACGTCCAAGACAGTAATTTTAGGCAGTGTCTTCAGAACACTGTGAGAGGGCTTTAATCAAGTGTCCCTCCTGTGCTGAGCCACTCACTCTTCAGTCAGAGCAGCCTTGAGGTAGGAAGCTCTGTGAGCACCAGCTGCACAATGCCAAGGTAAGCTGTGCCAAGGCCCTGCTCTGCAGCAGAGCTTGGACTCAAATCAGAAGCTACAGAGCAAAACAGGGCAGTGTATGGCTGTCAGATCTGAAGCATTTCTGAACTACTCAGAGGAATTAGTTTTTCAGGCTGCACAGTCAGAACTGCCTGGACTTGAAGTGCCTTTAACTCCTTGCCTCACCTTAGGGAGTTAAAATTAATTTGTACAGCCCACACATGCAGGAACCTTGAGTATTACTCAGCTGCTAAAATGAAACACAAGAGGAAACACAAGTGGGAAAGTGAGTACAGCCACACCACCAGACTGGAGAGAGATGGGATTATTGCATATTAATTAATTATTTCTCAATATGTTAATGTTTTCACCATCATTAGAACACACAACCTAAACTGAAATGCCATTCTGCCTTCACAGGCTTCTTCATAAAAATTCCCATTACACTTCTCTGTATGAGAACACAGGCTTTTCATCAAATCCTTCATGCTACTCTCAATTTGGAAACATTTTTTCCTCTTGTTAAAAGAACATTAGTCTCAGCCAGTAGGTGGTTTTCTGGACAAGAATCAATGAATATGCTGAAAAAAACCTATGCTCAAGCCACTGCAAGATGCTATCACCAGGCTATCCTGCCTCCTCTCCCAGGGATGCTGCATTTGGCTGTCCATAAGTACCTGAACAGAGGAACAAAGGCATATGGGCTTCAGCAATGCTGGCAGGGTTACACTATCCAGGAATGGCAGAGTCATCCTGATGAACTGTCAGTACAACTACTCAATGTACAGATGTATATTTTACTTTATGCCACATTTCAGAAAATAAATAAATTATATATAAAAAATCCCTATTTCAGTAGTTGAGATGTAAGAACTCGATCTGTCACCCCCCGCCTCTATTCAATGTGTTACCACATTTTGCAGCCAGGTGAGTCCATGCTATATTCACATGCTTGGAAAAAAGGAAATACTTTAAAATTTTAACCTAAAAATCATTCCTCTTCAGGTTGCTCCAGATTCAGAGGCCTAATGCTCATCAAGTGTCTGGCCCTGAAGCAAAATGAATACACAAAAAGAAAAGGCGAGAAGATACCGAGATACTCAGTGGCAGAAAGTATTGCCCTCCCATGTTTTTAACTCTCCAGAACATGAGCCATGCAGAAAGCTGAATATTATCTATCAGGAACCTGCAGAAAAAACCACCAGCTGACTGCTGCTGCTGAAAGATGTGGAATGTCAAATGCCACCTACGAGACACAGGATAAGGAAGCAAGCAGATGAGCAGGACAGGTGATGTGGCCAGAAGTAGGTACACATAATTACCACCTCAACAAGCCACATATCTGTTCACAAACACACCATGTTACACAGGCACACTCCAGCCAGTCAGGTGACAGTGGGACACAAGAGTGTAAGTCAAGGTTTGCAATCAAATGACTTGGCCAACATGACAAGGCACTTGGCAGTAATGGCCTGTTTGATACACCTGATGGAAAAGTGGAATCACATACTAGATGACTGATGAAGTTTTCTCCTGCCATTCCTGAAGGGTGTCTACTCAATCTGTTGATTAGAGGAAGTGATGCCAAGAGATAAGTATGGCTTCCTGGGGCAGAAAAAACATGACGCCAGAGATTTTGAGAAGATGCTAAAAGCAGACTGTGAATCATCCTGATTGGGCCCATTCCTCGAGTTCCTCTGCAGGGATGATGCTAATCTCACCATCACACAGTGGTGACTAAAAGGAGCAAACCTGGCTGTTTGATCCCTGACTGTAGCTGCAGGTTGTGAACCTGAACTCAGCAGCCTGTCGCCAGGTCTGGGGTCAGCACGGCACCTTCTCCAAAGCTCTCACTTTGTACCTCACAGGGATAACCTCTCACTTTATACTTCACAGGGACAACCAGGACTCTTGTGAGTTCCAGCACCAATAACGTTCACAAGTTTTGCTGTAAAAAACACAAGGCACATAGGAAACAGGAAGGAATTTACCATAAAACCTGCCACACACTCACAGAAGTGAACATAAAATAGAATTAAAGCAACACTGGCACAAACCAATCCCTCTGCTGATCCCTGATTAATATCAACATATCGTGTCTACTTCTAGGTCCACTTTGAATAAGCCTTATCCTGAATTAGGCTGGCTGAAGCCCAAACTTAGGCTGATGTAGGTATTACCCTACTTCTGAAATCTAAACTTTAACTAATCCAGATACCAACACAACTCATCCAAAAAAAGACACGGCACCTCCCAGACACTTCTGTTTTAATGTCCCTGTTGTACAAGCTCTTTAAGATCCTGTATGGGTCTCCTTCCAATCACTCTACAACCTGGGATGCTGCTGCCACCAGCCCAGACTTCAAACCTGAAAGAACCAGGAATCATACGTGAGAGGAGATAGAAGCCATCCATGCCATTAGCACTTAACTCAGAAGGTCAGCTGTATGTTGAAAGCTGGCCTCTGGTCTTCTTGACAGCCTTCAGGAAACATGCTCTCCCTCACGGGCATAAATTGCTCATGACTTAGTCCTGGCTGCACAACCACATTAACATGCAACTCGTGTACGACACATCATCTATGGCATGACTAGCTACAGGAACCAATTAAGGTACAGTCAGGTAGGTTTTGTAGCCCCATCCATTTTAGTTGTTTATCTCAAATTTTCCTTTTATAAAGGCATCTGCCAGATGGATGGTTCTCTCTGCTTGGACACCCAATCCATAGCTGGCATGGGAAAAGCTGTCAGGCTCAAAGAGGCTCAGCCTTCACTCAAAGTTGACGGGAGCTTTCTCACATAGAAGCACACAGACAAAATGTACAGTACGTGGTAAGAAATAAATCTCAACACTGCTACAAAAATACCCCCAAACACACCACACAGTCTCCTTACAACCAGGGGGAGAGCCCATCACCGAGGGAAATTTATGGAGGTACAGAGAACAAACTAAAGCAGTTTGTTTACAGACCCCAAGCTGTAATGCAAGAGCCCCTGCACTGATGCCACCCCTCCTCCCAGCCCCAGCACTTACCGGGGAGAGGAGTATGGATTGGGAGACTGCAGGTTCTGCTCGATCCGACGGTAGTTGTGAATTTGCGTCGGGACCGGAATGGGCACGGAGTGTCCGTACTTGCTGCTGGAGAACTGACCTGGCCGGCTGTCCAAAGGAGACACACAAAGAAAAACTTCTGTAAGGGCTGGGCCTTCGACCAGGTAATTGGAGATTTTATCTTCATAAAGCAACTGCACACAGGGAGCGTCCCCTGGGCTGTGGGTTTGTGCCGAGAGGTGATTCAAAGTCCTATCAAAGGGAAGTGGCACCACACATCTCCTGAAAACAGGCACCTCTCTTCCAGCGTGATTCCCACCCACAGACTGATGTTAAAACCCACACCCAAGTGCACCACTCCCTCCAGGAAAACCGGAGCCCTGCTATTTCAGGCCACGACTGGCCTAGTTTCCCACAGCTCAGATCGACAGCCAAGGAGCACAGCACTGAGCAGGGGCTAAACATACATGGCTCACAAAGGACACCAGCACAGACATTGCTGACAAGAGCTGCTTGTGATTGATTCATGCAGAGGCACTGCTGCAGCCACAGCATCTCTGTGGAAGTCTCACACCACAGAGAAAATGTAGTGGTGTATACCAGAGTATTTGCAAGTTAACTACAAGGTGGTGAAGGCAACTTGGGACAAAATAAATTTCAGGGACAGGAGCTGGTATCTATGGGCAGACAGAATATCACACGTACAAAAATAGGACAAGTCCATTCTGCAAACTTCAGGCTTCTTCCTAGTTCCATCCAAACAGGTGAATCAGCTCACATCTGATACCTGTTCCTCCAGGTGACTGTTTCCCACGTTACTCTTGGCCTGTACAGCAGGCTACACACAAACCATACTGTACAAAACCCACAAAAACATCACATTTAACTAAGTCTTAACCCTGAAGTCTTTTTTCCAAAGGCCCCAGAATTCTCGGATTAATTGCCATGGCAATGCTATTTACAAATGCCAACACCAATTGTGGGGATGCTGAACAATTACAGAAAGATCTGATTGGTAATGAAGGCTTCTGCAGTCTCCCTCATTGTCAACTGAGGGCACATGCCTAGGTCTGCCCCTGAGAAGCTGGAAGCATCACTCCTCCAGGACTAACACTTGGAATGGAAATATTTTACATAAAATGAAAAGATATATTTAATTCAGTAATAACATACATGAGTGTACAGGGGAAGAGAGAAGAGTTTGTGACTTATTTGGCAGTTCAAAGCATCAAAGCTGAAAGATCAAAAAATTATTCCAATTTTTTCATTTGTCTCTCAACAGGTTTACTAATTTTTTAAGACACATATATTCTTCCTTGTGTGCTCTTATTTCTTCCACCAAGAAAACAGACTCTTAATCTGATGTTTATCTCCAAAAGGGAGCATGAAAGCCTTGATTCTTCATTGACACACAATAAAACAAAGCCATTCAAGGTTTCCAATTGCTCAGCAAAAAGGTGAGGCTTTGGTGTCTCTGCCTTCCATCAGTGTGAGACAGGGTGACACAACAGACAAAAAGCAAACAAAGCTTTAACCAAGAAATCTGAGGGTTCATGTCAAACCTTGTACGTATCTTGACTTTGAACATACATTTCAAATGCTGTCTTTTCCATCTGGTCAAAATCCTTTGGAGGAAAAGAAGCTCTTGGATAAAAGCATCCTTCCTCTCCACAAGTTATATCAAGCCCTCATTTTCTTCACAAAGTGCAAGTTGCAAAGGAAATGATCCAAATGAAGTGACATACACTAAACCTACTAACTGGCCTCATGCCTCAAAGAATGCAATTGACCATAAACTTGTAAAGTCCAAGAGATAAAGCTGGGACAAGGAGTTTAATTACCTGGCAGTAATTAAAAGCTCTTTGAAAACAGTACTAAATCCATTGCTGTGGGGTACATCCAAGGAATTACCTTTCATTAGACTTAATAAGTATCTTCAAGGAAGTATTAAAGAAAATAATTAAAAAAAAGACGAACTATCAGCATATTTTAATTCTGCCTAGTCCTTAATCTCTTAGTTAAGAGCAACAAGAGTTGTCCTACAGTGTACCATGACATCCTGAGGAAAACCCACTGCTGGCCACTCTGAAACAGCCTTTGCCTTCTCTCCCACTTGGACTGCAGCCAGCATTTCTTGCTAGCCTGGAGCCACACATGAAAGGGAGAATTGCTGCTTCTGAGTGAGCAAAGACAGAGGGAAAACGAGGAGTCCTCTGTGCCAGTGGAGTCAAGTGCTGAGCCAACAGGTCTCATGGCATCTACAGAGAAGGGCACTGAAACTCAGGGAGGGCACACCTGGGTGGCACGAGTTCCAAGCACTCTCAGGGGACACATCAAAGACCACGCTTTATCCTCTGGAGTGACTGCTCCAATCTTTCATTACTGATGTCTTATTCCCCATCCTGGACAGGGTAGGAAGGAACTTTACAGTGTTTCTTCAAAGCAGATAGAAAAATGGGAATTAGCACTAGAGAGTTTGGCTGCTGCTCCACAGAAGCTGCTGGGAATGAGTAGGAAAGACAGTGAGAGCAGAAACATGTTTAGATCAAAGCCACTGGCATTGCCTTGCCACCCTGTGATCCAGTAGAAGATGATGAGGACAGTTTGGTGAACAGTGAGTAGGTAGCATTTGGAGTCAACTTCCATGAATTTCCTCTCACAGCTGTCCAGAAGCATGGCCAAATCCTTTACTAAAGACTGATCTCCAGAATGCAAAGGAATCAGTTAAGGAATAAGCTGTTAAAAAGCTTAGCAGGCGATGGCATAAGAAGCCTCATGCAATTAAACTCCACACTGTGGTATGTGCTTGCCAATTAATGTGATCACGTCAGAGAGGCTCTGAGCTATATTATTCTCTGTTAAATTTGTATGCTTTGAGGCTATGTTTTGTCATTTTCTGGGCTGTGTTAATGTGACAAATTTGTTGAACACACAGCCTGGGACTGTATTTTCTTCTTAGAAAGATTTTAGGGTCATCCATCTCCCAGTGTGAAAATCCCCTCCAACCATCCTCCCCAGACAGGTGCCATATTGACAGAACAGAAGATGAAAGCTGTCCCTCTTGCCTAGCAGGCAAGAACAAGATGAGAAGCAACACCACCAGTTCCCTGCAGGCTAAGCATGTACCCTAAGGCTTCCAGGCCTAGAGTCAATGGGATCACCTTCCACAGACCACTAACACCTTTGGAACACAGCGCTGGGCTGCTGGGCTGCTGGTCCTGTTTCGTGTGGGCAGCTGTCACCTACGGTATTTCTAAAGGCTAAAACTGAGTTTGGAGCAACTGGTTTAGTTGGAATTAAACCTATGACCACGCCTGTTTGCACTTGTTCCTCCTACTCCTGCGTTAGTAAACAAGGCCCATGCAGCAGCATTACTTTATAGAGTGACAGTGCAGGGAGCTTTTCAAACAAACCACAGAGCAATAGACCCACATCTGTCCTTCAACAGCAAAAGGAGATGAGCAACACTCCTCCACATTTGCCCAGTAACTCAAGTCCTTCATATTTTCAGCCTTGGATAAGGTGCTGTGCTCCGAATCACTGCATGAATTTAGGAACAAGGTGGAATACTCCCCACCTCTGCAGGTGAGCACTGAGGGGATGAGTAGTACATACATGCTGGTGGAGTACATTTACTTTCTGCTTGAGAATAATGCCTGGCCCTGCAGGGAACAGAGTTAATTCTGGCACTCCTGCTTTCTCTCTTAGCCCTTCCTGAGGGCCACAAGAGGGAGAGACAGGCTCTGCAGTTGGAAATGATCAGTGCCCAAGGTTGGGGAGTTTCTACTGGGCGTTTCTTGTTAAAGAGAGATGTGGATCTTGCCCAGCACACCAACAATTGTAACCCCCCCTCCTGGAAGTCAGTAGGTGTTCAATTACTCAATGTTGCACAGTTATCACTGAACAGCTTTTCTTACCTGGACGGGCTTGGAGAACTGCTGTACGGGGGTGACGGAGATGGTGTCCTTCCCTGGCTTTCCAAGCCTGCTGAAGTCACCAAAGAACTCCTGAGGAAGACAGAAATAACCCAGGTATTAGGTCCTGGGAACCAACCCTGCTCCACCAGAACCCTGAATTCCCAGACACCCAGAGTGTGGACAATCTGAGTTGCCTTGGTGGCTGGCCTTACCCGCTGTACATCAGACTGTCCTGGATTGGTTTCCCTCCTGCAGCCTCAGCAGTTAAATCACCTGAGGAACAAGGAAGTGCAGAAACAGATTAATTTGAGACAATTTTCTTTATACATTCAGAGCAACTGAGATTTTGTGTAAGAATTCCCTGTTCCTCCAATTCCTGCTGAGTTGTACTTCTGAAGTCAGTGTTTTGCAAAATACACATGGGCTAAAACTGAAGCTGATGTGGATGCTGCTGATCTTTACATCCTGATGTTCTGGAAAATTTAGGCTGAAAGCAAGTCCTGTGGAAGGGTGGCCAAAACCTCACAGAATCATTTTGGGCAATAGGTACATGCCCCCCTGGTGCTGTGTAAGAGGACAGTGGTATGTGTTGCATGTAGGGTTCTGAAACATTCATGTCCTTAGCAGCAAGAATCCAGGGCAGTCAAATAGGCTGGCACCTGGATGCACAACAAAGGGAAACCTGTATCTCTGCCAAAACATCTGAATGCTGGGAACATGACTAGCACAAGGCAAGTGTGTACTGGTCCCACCACTGATCCCAGAGAAAACACAAGCAACACTGAGCTCTTCCTTATCATAATGATTGCACAGCAGAGATCTTTCAGAGATTCCAGTTCTACCCCTCAAAATTCTTGCTTTAATACAAGTGCTGCAACCAGGAAAGAATCACAGCATTTATCACCAAGTTCCAACTCAGCAAAGCATCATGCACACAGTCAAGGTTGAACACTGTCCTTCTGCTGGTTAAGAAAGGGCTCATGCACGGACATATTTAGGCATGTAGCTGAACTGAGGCCCTGGCTTCTATGTACATTTGTATTTTCAAACAATTCTTATCAAACTATTAACACAGGTGCTAAAATTAAATTCAGAGTGTTTGAAGAAAGAAACAACGTATTTTAATTTTTTCAGGAATTTTTTCAAGTGTAAAATCCAGCTTGCTGGCTGAAATCCTGTCTTGGACTGTGATGTTGAGTGAAACTGAAGATGGGATGACATGGGAAAGGCTTTTGTGAAAGATGTTTCCCTGTGAGCCTACTTATCTTCTTTTTCAGTTGGATTTCCATGTTCAATCTCTTGTTGAGGCCCCCCCCAGTAATCTTTACTCTCAAATCCTGTCTTTAAAGGTAATTACAAAATATCCTATAAAACTAGCCGGTGAGCCAGATGCCTCTTCCAGCTTGAGAACAAAACCATTCCTGCTATTCAGTCAAAACAGGCAGGTTTAATCACTCTTTCAACTTCCTAGGAGAGAATTCTATTCTTAACATGCACATCCCCCTCTGCTCAGAACACCTGCATTTCCAGAAACCACCTTACTTGAGAACTGTGCTGGGACCATGACGAAGTCATCTGTGTCACAGGACGAATTCTTACTGCTGCTCCCAGCAGAGTCCTTAGATCCGTGCAGAAAGCCAGGAGAATCCTGGGTAGGAGATGCCAGCGCCTTCTCCTGCAGCTGCTGCTGCATCTCTCCAAGGGACTGCTAATTCAAGGAGAAAACAAACACTGGCTTCAGCACAGCTACTTCATCATTCTGCTCCATCCTTTAAATTGAGCTGTACAAGGCTGCAAACAACATTTTGCTGATAAACCAGGGCTGATATTTTGCCAGAAGCAGCTGTTTAGTTTACTGAAAAGGAACAGCCTTTTATGTGCCTGTCAGAACAGAGCATCTTTTGTTACACAAAACATACTTCCAGCGTGTCTGATACTCCAGAGATAAGAAAAATTCACTTGAGGTATTGCATCCCTTTTGGGATCAACCACGCATTTTCTACCAACTCACTCTAGTATGGCTGGGAAACTGAGAGGAACTTTCAGAGATACTTTTGGTTGTTATTTTGAGCTATGTTTTTTGCTTTGTTCTTAAACATTAACCATCTGGTCTGTACTCGTGCTTTTGCAGGAAGCATCACTTGGTAACATCCAGATAAGTGTTCCTTCACTTTCAAGACCACCCTGTTTTGCTATAGTGCTCATAATGAGTTAGAGAGGCCTGAAGGAGACTAAGCTTTCAGTAGATGAACAGCTCACAGCCATCAGAGGCAGGACAGTCCCTAAAAAGTCCTATTTTCCTGCTTCCTTCAGCCAAATGATGAATAGCCTCACCATCATCCTGTTTTGCAGACAGATGGAGGAGGCTGGATGGTTTAAGAAAGCTTTAAGGCAGCTGAACTACCCGTGGAGCAGATAACAGTCTTTATCCTAATGCCTTTCTAGGCTGAGAAAGACTTGAAGCAGCTTCCACTTGGGCCCCATTAAGACCTTGCTCACCCTCCAAAGACTCTCCTGCTGTACCAGTGGGGACTTCCTCTCACTGTACATGCAGTACATACAGGCAGGAGGAATTTTCCAGCTGTCAAAGTTGTCTCTTTTCCACCCAGTCTGTGAGCTCTGCCCTGGAGATGTGGCATTTTTCCCAGGCTCAGCCAGCACACCTTCATCAGCAGAAGGCAGAGCAGGAAAGGTTTGGTACACCTCTAACAGGGGACCCCCTCCCAGTCTGGCAGTGAGTCTGTACTCACAGACCAGGAAAGTTCAGAAGAGCGAGTCTGTTTTTTATACCATCTGCTCATTTTTGGAGTCTTATGGTCAGGAGGGCCTCGGCCAAATCACCCTCTACTTTGGGCTGCAGGGAGGAATAAGCTCTTGGGGACACAATTATGCAACATTCAGAACTTTCAGAGGGGAGCAGAACTGTCCTCTCTGTCCAGCTCACACCATAAACACCTACACCATCTTCTGCTAGGGCCTCTTAGCATTTCCCGCACCAGGCTGACACATCCTGGCTCAGGGAAACTCAGAGAACAAACTAAAAAAGCTGTCATGCCAGGAAGGAAAAAATTCCATCCTTCTTCCTTCCCTTACCCATCACACCACCAGCATTCCTGAGTTCAGAGTCAAAGACAGCTTTCACCAAGAGCATCCGAAAACAAGCTTTCAGTTCAATGAGCTGGAGGAATGTCATTTCAATGGTCAGTTAATATTCTGCCCTCCAGAAATGTTTTCACCATTTCAGGTAACCGGAGAGAAAACCCATCAGTTCAGAATCTCTCACAAGACCACTGGACTGTGGCAGGTCTGGTTTGAGCAAACAGTTTTGCTGAATGTCCCTCTGTGGTGCGCGGGAATGCTGGTCAGAAAGAAGGAGGGTCACTTTGCAAAGAAGGTGGATATGCTGTCAGGCTGCAGAAACTTTGCCTGAAAACAGAGAACCTGCAGCCAAGAAATCAGTGCTATACCCTGAATTAGCAGCTGGTTTTGGTTCCAAGGAGCTTTCTATCTCTGCCAAGACAAGCTACTGTCACTCATACTAATGTTTTTCATACAGGGTTTTCATATAATAGGCAATAGCACATTGAAATATGTCTTGTAGAGAGAAAGCCAACCTTCAGGATCCAAACTCTAAGTGGGAAAGAATGCTGAACTAAGCCCAGTCAGAACTGAAGTATTCAGTGACTTGTACCAAAAGAGAGCAAAAGCAGAGACCTCATTTCAAAGATGCAAGCAGGGAGACCATTAACACAATCAGTGCATCCTTTGAGCTGTACTTACAGGAGGTGATGCCAGGTGGGAAGTGGAAGAGCTGCTGGAGGAACTACCGGAGCCCGAACTGGGATAAGAAGGCATTGGCATGGAAGCAGCTAAAACCAGCAAAAGACAAAACCAAAAGAAGTTGTCAAACTAAGATCAGTCAATAATAAAAGGTCTTTTTCATCCTTTCCCATCAGGTTTATCTCATGTACTATCGGGTATCTCATGTATCAGATATAGTCAACTAAGGAGAACAACATAATATTAGCATTCTGTTCAGTTACGTGATTCACATCCATCCACTCCCTCTGTGCACTATCTCACCAAGGTGCTACCCACAAACAAGACAGTTTCTGCCATAAACATCCTCCAAAGCATCTTTGCCCAAATGGCCACTCAGGCATCCCAGGCCACATGCTACTAAAAAAAACCCCAAACCCAACAAAACACTCTCAAGGGAGTTTCCTTATGGAAATAGTGCATTGTTTCTTACAGCTCAACATGTTCTCCCTTGGTCACTTCTGCAAGTTAAAGATGTTTTGGTTATTTATCTCTCTCTGCAGAGATTGTTCCACAGCACAGGCCCTTCCTGCAACCCATCCCTTTATGTTTTACTGTTCACTATTGGAACTGCCCATTTAATTCACTTCACTGTCAAACTGGCTTTTGTAACTCTCACAGAGGCCTAAAGCTCACACTGAAAGGCCTAGTTAGCATTGACCTTCAGGCAGAAAAGATGATTAAGGCATCACAGGAGAAAAGAATATTTAACTCCAATGACTTATGCAAGGGAGGTTCAGCAAATAACTCAGAAGAGCTCAGCTCAGCCGAGGAGGGAGACAGTCAGAGGTAACAGTGGCTCTTCAAAGGACTTTGAACTGCTTAGTGGTTCAAATTCCCCAGTCCACACACACAAGACTGAACAGCACAGAAGATCCCAAGATCCCCACTTCAAGGCAGCCTGAAGTCAGACTTTTACACTGGAACCATTTTGGTATTTGAATGACTTAAGATAGAGATCAGAGGCAATGCTTAAGTGAGGAGTGGAACACTTTGCTGCTCTTCCATTATGCTGGCAGAGAATTAGTACCTTGTATCAAATTTCTACCTTTACAGGACCTGTGCTAATGACCCCATACTTAATACAGGGGAGATTAATAACACCTGGAAGAAGAATGTTTGTTTGAAGTACAGCTACCTCTCTCATTAATCCCATTAGATACTACAAAGTACTTACTCTATCCAACAAGCTAGAAAAATAAAAGTCTATCTCTCTGCAATTAACTGTTGAAACAGTGTTCTAAAGATAAAAGAATGGGTAAATATGCCTTTTAATAAAAGGCTTTAGGAAGTCTTTCTGTGCAGCCTATCAAAGAAGGATCAAAGATGACCGGACCAGGGTCCCTTAGCACAAAGAGAGCAATCACTGAGACACTGAATTCCTCAGTTCGATAGAGATGTGACAAGAGGAAAATGAAGCCAAAGAAGCATAGACTTAAAATATCTATTTTTAACTTAAGTAATTGACCACTGTAACAGCTTAACCAGGGTCACAGTGATCTCCTCCAGCCTTTGCAAACATTAACAAAGCATGAATGTTTTTCTAAAGAGGTTGTTATGCTGCCAATAGAGACAGATGCAGCAGAGTTTGGGGCGGCGCAGTGGGAATCCACAGGGATGGCTGGGGCAGGCTGGTGTGCAGGAGCACAGTGCAGTTGCCTGTCCCTCCTGTGATGGGCCACACTGACAGTGCTCACACTGCCAGCAGTTTGAGGGTTAGAACCATAACAAATAAAGCTTTCCAAAGCTTTGTGAATCTATTCTATACTAGACTTTGTGCACTTGATGGTCTGTGCTGTTATAACACACTGCTCTGGCACTAAGGTAAGGGACCAGGGACTGCAGCACCCAGACGATGGGTATTCTGGGAGGTCGGTCAGGGGCTTGGCACGAAGAGCCACTCTGCCCACAGCCAGCACAGCTGCTTCCCATTCCCTGCACTCAGGGAACACACACAGAGGTCTGAGAACTTGCCTGGAAAACAGAGAGCTCTGTCCTGACTGTATCACACTGCTTTGACCTCCACAGATCTCCCACAGAGCCTGAAGAGGACCTTCCCTATATATTTAACTCTACAAATCTGACAGGGCAGGGGGAAAATCCCCCTCTTTTTATCCTGCTAGCTATTACAGACCAATTCATCCATGTACAGACAGACCTTCCTGTTATGGAAAGGTGGTTTCAAGAAAAGATAAGCAAATTCAGAACTGTATCCACACGTGCCTGTTGCAAGACTTGCATCACCATTCATTTTTCCTGGAATGAGTAGTTTTGTTAGAGTCATTCCAGTTCTCTCACAAGGTCCTATCTAGTCTATTTTGGTTCTGTGATTATTGATTTAAACCTGGCTGGAATTGAGACTCTTCTATTTTTGCCTATTTGCTTCAGATAGCTTTTCATTAATCAGAAGGGAAGACATTCAGACAGACTTTGCTACTATCATCTGAAACTGCAGTTAAAACTCAGCTGCATGAAGCACTCCTTTAGATATAGCTTCTATTAATCACTGTTCTTATTTAAATCCCTTTCAACTCCACAAATTCACTCTGTAATGCTGTGAGCTCCAACTCTGAAGGTCCTGACACCCCAAACAGACTTTGATCCATGCAGAACCATGAGGTTTGGCTCTGGCAACCCCTCCCTGACCTCCACATCTCTGTTGGGGCATTATTTCAGTGTCAGCCATGTAGGACAGCTTGAAAGCAAGATGCCTGCTTCCATCTCCTCCACACACCCAGGCACTCCCAGTTTAAAATTAAAAAGGGTGCAAACACTTGGCTCATCGTGTTTTCAGTTGAGTCTGAATGCAGGGAATGTTAACATGAATTGTAGGCCCCCACCCAAATCCAGAAATTGCTGGATTGTAATTGTAATGTAAATAAGTCTGTTTTCATAATTGTCCTCTCCAACTTGCTCCAGCAACAAAACAGTCATCCTGACGTTGTGTAACCAATGCCAACTGGTTTCCAAATGGGAAGCTGAGAGCCATAAAGGCAAGCCTGGGCTCCAGCTGTGTAGATCTCAATATGGGATCCTACACTTGCAAAAATCACTTCTGACACATCATCCTACCAGGGGCTCCATTGTCCTAAAAATATCTGACCCTCAAGCTTTGCAGAAGAGCTTTATTTGGAATCAGAGTTCTACAAACACTGGAAAGATGCACTTTTCTGATTATCTGGATTCAATTAAAACCAATCATCAAAAAAGTTAATCGCAAGCTCTGACAAGGCAATAATTTGAGTGCAAACTCTGAAAGGACTTGCCCAAATAAGCTGCTTTTTAGTTTAAAAATGTGCACCAATTAAAATCTTCTATATGCAGAAGTCATGGTGACTTTTTACTAGTTTTCACCTGTTTTATGTACAATAACATTATGAAGATGGTAAAAGTCAAGTTAAGCCAGACACTGAACAGACCTGTGCACTTCTGAACCGTAACAGCTCACCTTTCATGCTCTCTAAACTCAGTGTAAAGGAGGCAACAGCTCCCCATTCATTAAAGGCAGGAGCAGAAAAATCTCCAAAATACTGTGCATGGGTACCAATTACAATGTGTTTACTGAGAGAAGACTTGCACAAGCATCTAATTATGCCTTCTCAAGTGTTATTACTATAACACACGGCCCCATACCACATGCTGATCAGACCTGGCTACAGACAGACGACATTCTGACTAGACACAGTATTTTAAAGACTTTATTAATGAATTTTTACACATGTAAAGTACATGCTTAGTCAGGGGTACAAAAGCCACAATACAAAATGAATCATAAATAAACAAACAAAAAATAAAGTATACATCTTAGTTAACAAAGCCCAAGGCTCTGAATCCACTCTCCAGGCTAAAGCCTGTTGCGAGCAGAGCTCTATGGTACACCCTGCGTTGCAGTAGACTTAAGACCTTGCTCCCTTAAAGGAGGGAGAGGAGGGGGATGAGAATAACTATCCCTTGAAACAGCAGCAAAGAGGATGTGATTGTTAGAAATGCTGTATTGAAAAATTTTTGAAAGAAATGTTGATTTTGCTGGAGTGTCTTGCAAAACGCACAAATGTATTTCAGTGAGGGGGATCCCCCTGTCTTAGCAACTTCAAAATTATCCACTTGGAGAATGATCCATATTTGAGGCTTTCCCAATTTTCCAGAACTATGTTATATTAAAAAGAACTCTTTACAATTCCATGAGATAGTGTTCTAAGACATATCCACACAGAATGAACAGTCCATGGCTCTCGCTTTGGTTTTGATCACTACGAGACCAGCTCTGCACCAGCCTGGACAGGGTTCAGGAACCCAGGTGATGTGCTGAGCTCTGCATGCTGGTGGCACCTCCCCTGTTCTGTCCTTGTCACTGGAGGGCAGAGGTGCCTGCAGGCTACAGAGACCACTATGCTTTGCTCAGTCTGCAAAATGCTCTCATTTGGAAACGAAGTGCCACACCTGAACATTGGTTTGGGACCTGAATAGATGCACGGTTCCCTGCATCTGAGTGCAGGTACCTCTGAACTGGAAAGGCAAAGGCTGCACTGTGGGTCCCTGAGCTCAGCTGAGGTCTCAGTGTATTCATGACAGAGTAGTTACTACTCCCAGTACAGATCATCCAACAAATTCTCCTAAGAGACGCTTGCAAACTCAAGTGTGAATGACTTACTCATGCTTCCACTGCAGGCAGTGGTAGCCAGTTATCAGCTCTCAAGGAGACCAAAAAGATGAGGCACACTCTTCCTTCCCCCAGTTCTTCACTGGAAGCCTAAGGACTCTAATTCATCTGAGCACAATCATCATGATTCAGATGTAGTCACGTCTCTTCTCCTCTTTGGTATTTCCTCC
The DNA here is from genome assembly GCA_013400415.1 of Scytalopus superciliaris. Lineage (NCBI taxonomy): Eukaryota > Metazoa > Chordata > Aves > Passeriformes > Rhinocryptidae > Scytalopus > Scytalopus superciliaris. Next base: position 739,520 of record VXBX01009782.1, on the reverse strand, counting down.
ACTGGTGATGCTGAGCCACACGTTGAGATGAAGCAGCACAATAAGCTTTAGGATTCTTAGCTCTGTATGCAGAGCCAGGGAGGCAGTCCCTGAGAACTGCAGCCTTGCCAAGACACCTACTTCAGCTACAACTGTGCAAGGGTCAAACATGCTGCCACATTAAGCAGCATTCCACACATCTCAGGTGAGTTTTCCTTATGGAGGTCACTATAACCCCAACCTTTGCTGACACACTGGCTCTTCTCTCACCTATTCAGAAATCAAAAGGACCACAGGCAGCCTTTCTCATCCAGGCTCTTCACCACACTTCCAGGAGGCTCTAATCCATCACTGCCATCTGGCAGCAGCAGAGACCTCATAGCAGACTACAGAATTATCTCCTCCACTAGCTGATTTCTGTGTGCAACAACTTGAACATCTCCAGCAGTGGGAAGGTATTTCTTCCATGTTTTCAAAGCCAGCCACACTCTTTCCTGTCTGGAGAGAAGTCCAGGCTGTGGATGTATGTCTGGAGGCGAGGACCAGCAGGGCAGCAGAGAGGTCTGGAGTTCGTATTGGCCTTACCTGCCTGTAAAGGTGCCTTTTTTATTGGTCCTTGACCCCACGCTGTTAACAGTGGGGCAGGTGGGGGCAAAGGCTGAGCTACAGTCCCCTGCTCATAATGGCACCTCTGGTTCCTGCCCAGCAAACGTGCAGCAGCTGGAAACTGGGGCCAGGTGAGGAGAACCCTCTCCCATTTGCAGGGAGTCTTCTGCTCCCCTGGCCAGTGAAGCAATGGAATGGCCGGTGGTAAGAGATGAGTTGGTGGGCATGCAAGAACATCCTGAGTGGGGAATCCTCTGCCCACAGGGGGATCAGACTTTGGAGAGCTTTTCCCACACAGCAGCGGTGCAGCAGGTGCCAAGAGCTGGGCTGGCTTAGGAGCAGTCCCACACTGGCAGAGTCCTTTCCTGCCAGCAAAGAAGCCCCGTTTTACAGGGCTCAGCCCACGTCTCACTGGTGCAGGTGGACACAGGGGCTTGGCTGCTTTCCAAGCAACCCTAAACCAGAAGCGTCTTTTCTTGCCCGCAGGATGGTCACCTGAGTACACAGTTAAAATCTGATCAGGAACAACTGAGAAGTCCTGCTCTGGCAGCAGGAAAGCAAGAGACTTCCAGGACTGACATGGACATCAGACAAGGGGTGCCCCCCCATGGCATACGTCCAAGAGGGACTCTGTGATTGTGTTGGACATGTTTCCTCCAGAACTTCCAGCCCTTGCACTGGGCACCCCAAATCAAACACTGATGAAAATTCTTGGCTCTATCATTTACTCAGATTAAAGGTCCAGGAGGGTCCTTCCAGAAGAAGACAACCATACACAATTCCACTAAGCCAAGTCTCTTGGCCAGAGGACTGTGACACCCCACACACTAGAAGGAATTCTGAATTGTTTTCCACTGAAAACAGACTTCTGAACCGTAGTGCATGTGGTTGGGAATGTGCTGAAAAGTTATGAATCGAAAGAGGGAACTTTCAATGGAATTCTGTTTTGGCCAGCTCTCACAGAGTATTCAAATGCAACCCTTCCAAAACAACATTTATCAAGAACTTTGAGGTAAAAGATGAAAAAAGATTTGGTAACCAGAGCCATTTTGCACAGCCAACCTAAGGTGGCACCTGGCAAGCAGAGCGAGTGCCAGTTTTCACTATTCACAATCCTGAATGGTCCTACAGATGAGGACAAAAAGCAAGACCATTATGGATATTCTTGTTTACCTACAAGCACCCCACTGGCCAAGCACTTCATACAAAGCAGCTGAATACATTTCAAAGCTACATTTGCTTCTACTTTAGGTTTCTAAATAGCCCTCTAATCATCCCTTTGAAGATAACTCAGTAAAATTAAATACATTTTGATGGCAAAATCTGGACATGACACAGTAACAAACACTGAATCCCTGCCTATATAACTAAGGAAACAAAGCAGTATTTTACTTTCCTTTTGAACTAGCAGCAAAGGAAGTCAGGCCATGGTTCAAAAAGAGTTGTAATTGAAAATGCAATACTTACATTTTTTCATAGAGGCACTTGCATCCAAGAATGGGTGATGGAAAAATTCATCTGAAAAACGATCAAGAACAACGACTCAGTGAAAGGAAATGATTGTAAGGAGTTTACAAAACAGTTAAAGCATAGCAAGTTACAGTGTTTTACAGGGATTTTTCCATGCAATCCAGTCAACCACGGAAGCTGACTGACTGCAGTTGCATACAGTAGGGGTCAAGAATGCAGGCTGGGGACTGCATGCAGGACCTGCTCATAAAAAAAAGAATGGAAAATTATTTAGATCCCTGGCTGATCAGGGCTGTGAGTCATCCTAACTGCGGGGATCCAGGGGAACTGTATTTATCACACCGCACTGCCACTCACTACACTGAGGAGGAACAACAAAGACTTTCAGTGAGTGATCTTCCATGACACCCAGACCCAAACCCAGCCTGCACTGAGGGCAGAAATGCATTTTCTGAAGGGCCAACCCTGAAACACAGCTCAGAACTCCTTCTCTTTCATACCACATGCAACTGCTGCTTCCTTCCCTCATTCTACAGATCCAGGTCAAGAAAAGCTCCTGTCCTGGCTTGCTGGAGACTCTCTACATGTTTGCCTGTCCTCACAAGTAGCCACTTCTCCTGACTCCTCCATCTCTGATTCACTGCAGCTCTGTGCCAGTCTTCTCCTATCACAATCAGCAACTCAGCCTTTTGGAGTGTTAGTCATGGATCAACACTGATTACTGAGCTAACTGCAGGCACTTCAACTTCTTTTCCCAGCATGGATTTCCTATTGCAACACCCAAGGTTTACAAATTTCTGCTTCTGTAAACAGCTCCTCTTTGGCTAGTGAGTTTTTCAGAAAGTAGCAACTGGGTTTTTTGTCTGCTTTTTAATCTTAAACAATCCCTGTCTACTCAGCCCCTCCTTGCCCCTGCCATGCCAGGCTCCTGCAGCCTGAGTGCAGGCTTAGCACAACAAAAGGGATGGGAATCTCTGGCAGGGAAAGCTGGCATCCCACAGATTACATCTGCTCTGGATAGAGAACATTCCCATCCTGCAGGAGCTGCTCAGCTGCTGGAGTTTCCTGCTTCTTCTTCAGACTGCTCCTCTAGAGGAGGGTACCATCCCTCAGCCAAGCTGACTCAACTGAGGGGGTGGAAATGATGATTTCTTTTGCTTTTCCCCCTCCCCGCTCTGAACTGCTTATTAGCTGTGCTTGCAAAGTGAAATTTAAATAAGCCAGCTTGTAATCTTCAGCAGGAAACTTACAACTTGAAACCCTCTTGGTTTTCCTCTAGATAATCTTGAGATTGCAAAGAACATCAGTTTCTGGTAGAACAGCAGCTGAGACACCCAACAAGTAAATGAAGTTTCAAGCTTATATGTTACTGTTGTGCGACACAACTAAACTCTGGGGCAACTCTGGGGAGGGCTCTGTGCACATCTCCAGGCAGATGACAGAGAGCTTTAGGGAACAGGGAGGAGTAGGAAATACCCTCCTCTGGGGAGAGTGGTTTGGGAATCTGACCTGACCCAGCAGCACACACAGATCTTCAATTTTTCGCCTTACAGAGTGCTGGAGGGTACAGGAACAGTGAACAAAACCACTGACCATCAGCCAAAACAGGCCTTTTGCAAACAGTGCAGGTGAAGAGAACAGCCTATGGTGAGCTTGCCAGTGGGAGAACACAGCACCTGTCTACTGGGAGCCATCTAAGGGAAGGGGGAGGTCTGGGTGGGATCCAGAGCCATGGGACATGAACAGCTTGTGCACAGCTGGCCACACACAGCAGCTGAAAATGGGACAGCAATTGGGCACAGGGAACGCTCTCATTTATGTATTGTTACTGTCTTGGCAAAGGGCATCACCTGGAGGTGGATGAGACCAAGTCTACAACTGGATGCTGGGGAAGTGTATTGGTCTAAATAAATCATGGTTCTGGTACTTGCTTTCCTCAAAATTGACAGGAGATACTAGAAAGTGTCATGGGATGCCACACACCCATAAAGATCTGTCTTCTATAAAGCACAAGGCATATCTCAAATATGGACTTCTGTACAGATTATTTTCTCACACACTCCTTAAAAACAATTACATTTTACAAGGATGTTACAATTCATAGAGAAAAGGATCCTGCAGCAGCTAATAGTCTCAATGTAAGAAGATGTGCTGTAAGTGTTGTCCCGAGTGATATCAAAATCTATTATCTCAAATTTCTATGTGTTAGACACTGACTCATACAGTCTACTCCCAAGAGGTACAAAAACAGCTTATGGGGGTCTAAAAACGTTTGACAGACTCAATTTCTGACAGTAGGGAATCAAGAACCTCAAAGATATCTTCTTTTTAAATGCACAGCAGCATGATAAAAGAGGCAGAGATCCACAGCCAAATAAAAGATCTGCAGGGAATAATACTGCAAGGTGCTTCTATCTGAATCATTCTGTCAGGAGCTTCAACAACACACTTTTCAAAAGGCTCATTCTCTCACTTCTGCAACCCAGTAATCAGTTCTTTACATTCATCACTGGATAATTATGATCAGCCTCAGTTAATCCACCCAGATGACTGTCCCCAGAAAGGCTTTCCTGGTATCTCTAATCCAGAAGAATAACAGAGGGTGCAAAACAAATTTCTCTTCAGCAGCTAGCACATGCTGCCCAGCAGGAAATAATCCACTTGGGCAGAGAAGAAACAAAAAACCAACCAAAAACCAGTGCCTAAAAGAAAAACATCAAACTCTTTTACCCCAAGTCTGACTAAAAAGCAATGTCCTGAAAACACTCAGGATGTGTTTGCCTTTAGATAACCTGGCCCTTTCAGGGGCTCTAGGAAAAGGTCCACCTCTGCCTTCTTTCCTCTAGGGCATGGCTTTACTAGGAGGTTCTTCAGACCTTTTGGCTCACCTAAAATACATCTGTAAGATGCTGCCAAAGTCAGAACTGGCTCACAATGATTCTTCTCAATTTAAAAGGAATTATAAGGAGGAAAAAAAAAAAAAAAAAGAAAATGAAAAGGAAGTCTTTGCCTCAGCCAAGTCATGAGACTGAGACACACAGACATGCAATAGAACTAAAACTGGAAGGAGGTCTTACCAAAGTCCATGCGATCCTTATGGTTACGCTGCAAAAGGCCCAGCAGGAGCTGCCTCAGGTGGCTTGATGTCTCCCTGGGGATGCTAGGATTGAAAACAAAAGCAAAATAAGAGAGACTTGCAGTCTACTTAAACTGCTTTTACATATTCAGGAAGGCAACTGGCAAATGCAAACTCTCTGTGCCTGCTGGGCCAGGAATACCAGGAGCTCACTGGAGGGAGGCTGAGCAGAAACATCTCTATTTGCATCTCTGGCTTTCACTCCCCACTGTCATTGTTCAGGCTACAGCTAATCTTGCTTTAGTGGCCTCTCCCATGAGCACCTGCAGATCCTTCCCTTGCACAGTGATGCCAGTGTCATCCCCCCGGTTCTCAGCTACCCCCATTCAACACACACGATAAATAAAATCTCTTCTACTTGCTCTAGTGGGAATAAGAAGGCCATTAAAATAAAGCAGTTTCCAAGGGAAAGTTTCCAATTAAGACACTGGTGGTGAAATGTATCACCAATTACCACCATTTTATTAAGGCATTTATTTTTCAGTGCAGCTTATGTAAGGCTAGTGAGTAACCTTTGTCTATTTGCTTCCTTGATATACAACTTTTATTAATCAAAGGCCACTAAAATGTGAGCAAATGCCACCCAAGAAAGCTGAAATTCATGCAGCTATTACCCCACTTTCCAGCACAGTTAGGAAGAAAATACTCTTTACAATGGCTTTTGCAGTACAAAAGAGCTGGTAAATCACTGTGCTCTCCCTCATCCCACAAGCAGATGGAGTAGAGGTCAGGGCAGCTCTTCCTAACCCCAGTAGCTTGCAAGATGCAAGGAATAAATTAATGGATTAAGGCAGGGAAAGCAGAGTTCAGGTCTTGCATAACTGGATTCAGCTCTGCTGACTTCCCTCCATCCCCAGAAGCACTGCTGGGGGCTGTAGTAGCCAGGCCCAGCCCACAGCCAGAGCAGAGCTCTCCAAATTAGAGCGGAGGTGGTTCCTGCTCCTCTCAGCACTAACTCTGTTTATCATGGCTGTGCCCAGCATGGCCCAATGGTCTGCCAGGCTTTTCCCTCTCCCCACGCTGGGGTCAGCTAAGGCAATGGCATGAGTGCCCAGCACAGTAATTTTAGCTGCTCAGTATCTCACATGTGGCTCAGGCAGGGCTGCCCTTGGCTGGGTGGCATCACTCATCGCCCTGAGGCCAAGCCCAACTGATGCTGGGAGAAAGAACTCTTCCTGCACCATCTCCACCCTGCCAAAGACAGGGTAAAAACAGAAGCCAGCACAAAAATAGTGGGGGGGAGGTAAAAAAGGTGCTAGCTAGCACTACCAAACTCCTGCTCAATGAAACAGGAGATGGGAGGCAAGGTATGTATTTATAGGTCTCAGTACTACCCAGCTGGGGCAGGAATTTCAACCCAGTAATTCCTAGAACAGAGAATGATGGCAAGCACCCCTCGTCCTCCTTTGTACTGGAAGAGTTGCTTTTCCATCCCTGATGCCAGAATGGTTTTGTGTGCCTTCTCAGGTCACCACAGGAGAAGGGCCACCAAGAAGCAGTTAGACTGGGGCTCAGTTTGAGCCTCTCCTCAGAAAAAGTGTCCCTTGGAAGCCTACTGCGTAATGGAATAACCCAAGATACCACAGCAAGCAGTCTCCTGAAAAATACATTAGTGCTGGAGACCTGCAGTCCTGCAGTGTTATCATCATCATTTATTTATCCGTGACACACAAAGCTCTCATCCAAAATGAGTCCACTTCCCAGGTATGGCTTTAGCTTTGGTATGGTTTCAAAGCCAAGAAACAGGCAGGTCAAGCCATGGACTTCTGATGGCACAACACAGACAAGATGGTGCAGATTAACAGCCTGTTTGCCTCCTCTTATCTCCCATGTCTGAAGCATCAAGCCTTGCTACTCTATTTTCCAAGTATTTATTTTCCAAGGCCATGTTTTTAAACACAAGTAACAAATCTGCCTCCATCCCCCAAGACCTGGGATGTACTTTGCCATAAAATCCAGCATGACGAATGTTAGCCATTAAGATCAGCACTATTAAAACTGTGAGGCCTTTGGGCACCTCACATGGGCTCCCCTGAATGCTCAGAACAGCATCTCACCTGTCAGCAGCAGCTGTGCAGGCAGGGACTGCTGGGGAGCATTTAATGAGTTTTTTTTCCCCACCCAAAACACAACATGGCCATGGCAGGGAGGTGGGTGCCAGCCTGCCCAGCCCCAAGGAGAGCGAAACCAAATCCTGGCACTGCTGCAGTCTGAGAAGGAGGTCTCTGGAGTAGTTTTGTGTTTCTTCCCGTGCTGGCAGGGCTGTCAAGCAGTTTATTCATGTTTACTCAGGAATAGCACAGACTGCAGCCCACGTTAGAGACAAATTGACTTTGGAAAGCAGGGAATTGCCATTTACACAAAGGCCACTTTAGATGCGACTTCCACAGTGAAAAAAACCAATGGGTTTGGATCTAAATTTTGAAAGAGTTTGGTAGTTCAAAAATGGAGACAAGTGAAAATGGTAAATGCAGACTGTGCAAAGGACTCAAAGGAGAAGGACTAATCCCTACAAGAACAGACACGCTCTCCTCTTACAGCCGTTTCATTTCTCCCCTGGCCTGCACCATGAGCCAAACAACAGCAGGGCAGCGGGATCGGCACAAGGAAGCTGATTAGTTGTAGGGATTAATTTCCCTTTTAGTAAGAGGGACTGCCTCAAAGGTGAGCAGCCATGGTTTGGGTTATTCAGGAAAAACAGAGGGTCTACTTTCTACTCAAACAGACTATCTAGCTCCAACTGTGTGGTGGTAATTTTGCTTTAAATTGTTCTCTTGGGGTGTTTTACTCCATCATGCCCCTCAGTTCCATCCAGGAGAGTATGCAGATGCCCCAGAGTTAATCCTGATAGAAATTTGTGCCTTCTCCCCAAATCAAACAAGAAAGTACTTAAAGGGAAATTAACTGCATTGCACAAACCATTGATAAGAACTCCAGTTTCTGGACAGTTTCTTTCAGTTATCTCTTGGAGCTGTCTGAACTGATAAGGGAAAAGAAAAATCCATATACAGCAACCTAATGAACTTTCTGCATATGTGGCTGCACTAACAGCTCTGCCAACTCAAAGCTAACTTTCTGCTTAAAAAAGACCTTTCAATTTTTGGATATATAATCTAGAACTTGAGTCCTAACTCTGTACCAGGCTGAGGTTTTCAGAGCAAGCATGAGGTTCTGCTTCAAGAGCTCATGAAAGACCACAGCAACAAAACCAAAATACCCTGACAAATCACAGCACTGAGCAGTTAGGTAACATACACCCTGCTGGGACGAGGGCAGTTCTCTTCCCCTTGGAAACTGCAGCAGTGTCCATTTCCATCGAGGTTATAGTATTTCCCCCTAATAGCAGGATAGACACAAGCAGTTGCTGCCCCGACACGTGAGACATGGGAATGTGATCTGTAGCCAGGTATTGCAGGTTACAGGAGGGACTGCAGTTTGGCTGCTCACATGTTTCCAGAGTTGCCATGAGTTCTTCCCAAGGCTCTCAGCCTCAGGGAAGCTGAGTGTGGACCACTGGCTGGCTCTTGAAATCACTAACAATCCTGAAGTTTTGCAATGTAGGTGAGCAGCACAGAGAGAGAACACCAACTCTGGCTATCCACTGCTGTCTGATTTTCTCTGGGCCACATCACTGCTGGTATAAGGAATGGGGGAATGGGGAAAGGCAGGTGGCCAAATATTTCAGTCACCTCCCCGAGTGACAAGCCAGGAGCATGCGAGGACAGGTGTAAACACAGGGTAAACAAGTGCCTACAAGCAGTGACACTGGAAAAATGCTTACTTGGGCATCAGCATCTTGTTTTTCTCATAGAAGAGGCGGAGATCCTGTGGACTGCTGGCCTGTATGGGAGAGAGAAACCAGCACATGAAGCAGTTGACAATGAAGGAAAGGGATTAGCATTTCTATTTCACAGCAGCTCTGAAGAGCAGAGAGGCACTTTACAATTGCTGGACCAGCACAGACAATGAGAACCTGCAGCTTGCTTTAGACTGAAAAGCCAGCCCTGTGGCAGAGTGAAAATACAGTATTTCAGTCTACTGCCATTTTGTCCCTGACCTGGTTCTGTCCTGTTCTTCCTTTTCAAGGGCTGAGCTTCACTGAAGTGGGCTCTGATGCTCAGGTTTGAGCTGGCCTAATAGCCTCACCCAGGAGACTAATTAATTGCATACGTGAGGAGTCCCAAATGATGAATGGCAGATCCTGCTGAGAACATGGATTAATGCTGCAGGGCATTTAGAAAAGGGGCAGGGACCCTGTTGATGGGCAAGGGATCTATGAAGAGACTAGGAACACGAGGAAACAGCAGCTGAATTAGGATTTTCTACTTTAATTCCAGGAAGCCAGGAGGTCTCAAGCCACAGCTCCTGTTTTATTTGTGCAGTAATATACACAACTGCGTGGGATGTTGATGACAAGATTCCAAATTCTGAGATGGGATTAAAAAAAAAAGGGGGGAGGGGAGAGAATTGGCACAAGAGATTTATGGCTGAGGTTAAAAATAAAATCATCAGTAGAGAAGCACAGACACGTAAAAATCTCGTAACACAATTTCTCCACTTGTTTTTATGCAATGAATAATACAGGCTAGTAAATTAACCCTAGTGTCTCAAGCTTTTCTGCTTAGGCAAAGTCTTTTTATTAAAGGCAGAGCAGACTGGCTGGCATGACACACACATGAAGGCACACATAAACAGGGGAGGAAGATCAGAGAGATTCATCTGCAATCAATTATTGGTGCAGCAGAGCGTGTAGGAAAGTGTGAATGAGGAGGGAACACGAAGCTTCTCCTGATGTTCAGGGCAAGCTCCAAAAACCCTTGAGCCTTCCACCTACTTCTATTTCTAAATTAGAAGCATTTAAGGTCAATTAAGATGCTTAAAATGGCAAATCAGACAAGCCAGTCTGCAGATGGCCATCAAAATACCACTAACAGAGCATGGTTGAAAAAGCAGCCACGTAAGATGCTGTTTCAACATCACCTACTCCCTCTGGCTGAAGATGCAAATTAAGGATGACAAAGGTCAGTAAAAAAACCTTAAGAGAAACCAAAGGAGAGTCTCAAAAGTTGCTAGTATCAACACACACGTGTAGTACTCACCAGGACAATATTTACTACATAGCCTTACCAACACAAGCTTCACAGCTCTCCTATTAATTTGTAGCAATAAATGCTACAGGATTCCTAAAGGAAGGAAATACAGATTTCCTGGTTGTCTTTTCTGCAATAACATACCCTCTGCAGTTCACAGATACAAACAGAAGGAGCAAAAATACTTTCTCCACAACCCATCAAAATTAATGCTTTTTAGCAAAGCACCTTGTTACATAGATGCCAAACTGCACAAAAATTTGCAATTCTAATTTGGTTCAGGAAAACTCCATTTTACACATTTTCCCTTGCAGTTCTTGGCCTGTCTTTTTTTGGCAAACTTTAAGGAGGCAAACATACACACACCAAACAGCCTGGCCACACTGCTCTGTGTGATGGAAAATATCCCTGACAGACATAAGGTCCAAGGAGGAGCAGAACTCCACCACAGGGAGGGAAGGGCTCATTCACATCACAGATACACAAGTCTTGGCTCTTTGCTCTGGTCATTTCCTGTCGCAACAACTCAATTGTTTCACAAATACAATGAAGCTCTGATCTACTTCAAACACTGTTTTGTCAGAAATTTTCCTGGCAATAAAGACAGAGTATATTAAAAGCAGCACATATATGAAGTCCAGATCATTAGAGAGGGTTTCTACGTGCTGGCTTGGACAAAACCAAAACCCTCAATGAAGTTCCCCTCCTCTTTGTACACATTCAAGAGATGGCCCTGTAGGGATGTTGTTCCTCCACGTTCTGCTGCCTCAGTACAATCCCACTTGCTCTGACCCACTCAGATCACTCTCCTTCACTAGGGCTCTTCCCTAAAGCCCACAACAGGCTGGTCTCTGATACAGATGCTGGGGAGAAGAGAGTCATGTTAGCAAGTGCCCAACACAGAGAGCTTTGGATCGCTATTAATTTGGTAAAAGCAACTGCATCTTCACATAACTTTGTAATTAATCAAATGAGTCACACAGTTCTGTTCCTGGCAGTGGGCTCCCAGGCTCGCAGTAACATGCCCACTGTTCTCCTGCTGTTACAATGCATTGCATAAAGCACTAGAGTCTTCAAAAACTTTGCTCACCTCTCCTTTCAATAAACAGTGCCTCTCTGAGAACAGTGATAAAAAATACATGAACATTTGTAATACAGTAAAAATGCCATTTGAATTCCTTCTTTTAGGAAGCTAAGGACTTAAATTGAAATCTACCTTCCAGGCACACACACCCTATTCAAGAGAAAAACCATTTTAAGCACATAACAACTAGACCATTCAAGGTACACAGAGCCAGCTGCTACCTGTGGGACAGCATCCATCTGTCAGAACCAGGGATGCAGAATGGACAGCTCAGCTTTCCCCAAGAACAGGAGACACACCAGCAGGTCAATTCACACCCTCAAGTCCCCCTCTCGTGTTACTATGGAGCAGCTGCATTGGTGTAACTGGTTCTGTTTTTGTCTGTCCTTTCTATATATAGAGACAATTGGACAAATTCAATCATGCCACTCTGTTACTTCGTCCCCAGCAGCAGTGGAAATATGTTGAGCCAACAAAGGCATTCAGCATAACCCTGCCAAGTCCCATTTGGTGCTGGCTGCCTACAAGTGAATTGCATGTGAAAAGCAGGCAGGGTGGTGTTTCTAAAAGCACTCAGCACTGGATTTATTGTGCTTGGGCAAAGGCTGGATGCAAAAGCTCAGCACTCAGACAGAAGAGGGTCAGAGACATTCACACGTTCCGTGAACAACCCTGTCTAGTCAACACTTCATAGCAGGTGTACCATATCTGCTCTGTTCTTTGAATCCTTTCCTTGGGGATTTGGAGGTGCAGAAAGGGGATTCAGATATGTTAGAAAGAAAAAATAAATAAGCAATGATGTTTCTAGCTCAGTAGTTCCAGGGAAAAGCTTGAAAACCTGCTCCAAATACCTTCTACTTGTTAAGATTCCCACAACTAAGTGGCCGCCGTTTGGGGGACCTGAAAGCCCAAAAACCAGAAACATGCCACAAACAAACAAAAAACAACCCCTGAACCTTTTTCTTTAGCTGTTCGTAGATGTTTTCTCTCTGCTGCCAACAGAGCAGGATCAGACCCACAAACACTGGTCCAAAAACCAATGGCTCACTGATTAGAGCAACAAGTCAATCACTGTGCCCAGTCTCAGCAGAATAACCTACCACTGCCAGGAATTCCTGTCCCCTCGGACACAGGACAGTCCAGAGGAACAGATCTGGGAACAGAAGAGCAGCCTGCCTAACAAATAAACCAGGAGTTCAAATTCTAAGTATAAAATCCTCCTTTCCCTAGTCTTCCTCAAAGCCCATTTCACAACATGGCAGTTACTGGGATACATCATCCTAGTACTTATGCAGACAGAATTAACTCAGAATTAAAGCAGTGAACTTGGTACACCAGACTTAGAAATTAATTTTTCACCTAACAGCTAGCTGGGACAAGAACATAAGCAGGCAGGTTAACTCCTTCAGAGCTGCCAGACCAGGCAGAAAAACTTGCATTGCCTCTCTTATCACTTCCCTGCTCCCTGGCTCCACAGTGCACCAGAAGAGCTGGAAGATTCATGCAAAGGCTTAGACAGCAGACAATCAGGTTTCATGGTGCTTAGAGGATTTGATGTTCAAGGGGACCTGTGTTACTGCCAGAGACAGCTCTGACACAAAGTGCATGTGCTTGGTGGTGAGTCTGCTTACCCAGAGCTGCCCAGTTTTAAAAAGGGTCACACAACAGAAGACACCAGAAATATCAGTGTGATTCCTCCCCCACAGAAAAAAAAGGGGGGGAAAAAGAGATTGAGGTCATTTAACTAATCATATTTAAAACACCATCTGACAAGGACTAGATTGGTTTTGGACTGTTTTAGACCTTGTGTAAATCATTTCCTTGTCCGCCTCCAGCTTTGCTTCTGGTTGTCACATGTTTACACAGCCTGCACCCCCCCAAGGTGGGCACACAGTCCCAATCTTTTCAGCTCAGGTAAGGACAAGAGGAAACCACTACACTGCCAAGGCACTTCCCAGTACTGGTCAGCACAACCAGGAAATGCACTGTTCAAGTCCTGTCCTCAGCAAGAGAAATGCAGAGATATAAGTGCAGACCACTTATTAGGCAAGGCAAATTAACAATTCCACATTAATACAGTGTTCAGCAAATCTGTTTATAGGGATTATGAATCCCATTAATCTCATCCCTATGGCAGTCTCACTGTTTTGTTTATGGGCATGTTTAATACAAAAAGCTCCTTAAGAAAGCTTCACCAGCCATCCTACCAACTGTTCACATCTGAGCATCAGCAGCTTCCTTCTTGTCTGTGTGCAGTGAGGCAGGAAAGGGACAGGAATGGCTCTGGGAAATTGCCTTGGGTGACCCAGCTACAGTTAATTTTAATTCTGAGACAGCCAGAAATCACATTCACACAGAAACACATCTCAGCCTTGATTTACGAGCACTTTCTGGATTGACAGCTGCCTCAGCCTTTCCACACATTTCATCTTTTCTCCAACTAACCCATCTCCCCAAAGCCCTATTTTATTTTTAGGCAGCTCATTCCTCCTCACTGCAGATAACACTGGAGCCCTTTTGGTTTGCATCCTCCTGAAGGTGCCTGGTTGCTTTATGCAGCAGACAGCCCAAACACTGCATGTTCCAGGCTCCAGATCCCCATGGGAATCTCAGTTAGACAAGGATGAGGGGGCTGTTCCTGCCAGCCTGGGAGGGAAGGCACAGTGAGGTTTTAGCCTGAAGAGCTTACCATCAAAAATCCAGCTCCTGACTTCCCTGTACAACTGGGTCTGCTGGTGGCACTATGTGGAATCAGTCTGTTCTCACCCATCTGTAGACATCCCTCCCCAAAAGCACTCAATCCACTTCACAGCATCCCAATCACCTCTGTCCACTACCCCTCTTTTCACCTAAAAGCCCTGTAAACACCAGTTTCTCCCCGCTCAATGACCATCAGCAAATTCTTACAACACAGTCATGCCAACAAAGACAGAAAGCCAGTTAACCTTTAACCAGCTTCCCATCATCTGCCCTGGACAGGTTTCTTTCACCTGGATCTGGAAGCTCAAAGGCAATTTGTGACACACATGGCCAAAACAAATAGATGGGGCACAGAGAACCATCTGGACTGAGCTCCTCTGTCTCCCTAATCAAACAAATCCACAGCTGCTACTGCAGTAACAAACGGGTCTGGCATTTAGCTTCAAAATACAAACACCAAATGAGAAAAGGGAGTGGGGAAAATTAAAACAGAGAAACAAATTACCCCCATTCCCAGCCCAACAAATGCTGGATGTATATGGGAAAGAGAGGTTATGAGTGAGGCAAGCACAAAGCAAGGGTCAGGAGCTGCTGGGCACGCACTGAAGTGTCCCTTCACTGCCCAGCCCAAGGCAGGGTACTGCCATGCTTTAGTGAGAGGGACAGGGACACACAGGACTGCTCTCACCTCAGTGTGAGCATGAGTATGCATGTACAGGCAGAACACTCATGGTTTTCTGACCATCTGCCCTTTCAAAATCTTGGCTGGACAGCCGAGTGAAGCTGACCAGTATTCAATTCTACTTCCTGTAAAAAGTCTTCTCTATAGGAACAAACGTTTCAGAAGAACACTTCTGTGACATCCTTCAGTAACCAATGATAAAAGTCACCTGTTCTTTCCAAAGAAATCAGGTGCCCCACAGTTGTGTATGAGCTACTAAGCAAAGAACACCTACGATAAAGTCACCATGTTAAATGGTAACTAAATAATCCGAATGAGCACAATATTAAGCTGCCTTTAGAGACTAAAAGGCACCAAGTTACAAGGGAGAACGAGTGCCAGGCTCTTCTACACAGCAGTCAAAGCCTGCTTTCTCCTTCCCCATATTTTTTTCTTAAAAGAAAATAAATATTTATGTATTATCCTAAGTAATTTTCTCCTCTCAAACAAAGAGACAAACACCAATAAACAGAAGTAATTCAGAAGTTTCAGTGCATTTTGTAAGGGTGTTTATAAAAAAAGGAACATGCAAAGGAAATGAAGTCTTGCTCTAAATACAGAGCAAGCTGGTGGACAGAATAAAAAGCACCGGAATGAAAGATTCTTATAACAGCAGGGAAAAATTACCCTGAAGGAGAAAAGTGTTCTTGGCTCTAGCCAAAACATACCATTAGTTTACTTCTGTATTTGCCCACCCTTTCCTGCAACAGATTCAGAACTCACTTTATCCTCCCTGATGATGTAACAGCATAAACATTCAAGGTCTTGTGTGAAACCCTAAAGAGCTGTGGAACTAAAGCTCAGAAAGCCCTGCACTTCATAAAATTTGCCTTATTACATGAGCATCGATTTGCCCCTGTTTTTTGCTGTTCACAAAAGATATGTTCCAGCTCATCCAGAAGTTATGGCATTAAGTACAGGGTGGGGTTTTACAGGACTGTGTTGTATTTGGAAGGGTTTGGACCTGATGAACATAAACATTTCAGGCTGGAAGGGATTGCTGTGCAGTGACAGATAAGATCCTTTTGATAAGATCCTATTTAACTGCTTTGAAAACCAAGTCAATTCAGCTGCAATACACCAGTTACCACCAAATCATTCTGAACATTAACCTGCAATTACAATCTTCCTTATTGTCC
This sequence comes from Scytalopus superciliaris, assembly GCA_013400415.1. Lineage (NCBI taxonomy): Eukaryota > Metazoa > Chordata > Aves > Passeriformes > Rhinocryptidae > Scytalopus > Scytalopus superciliaris. Next base: position 723,595 of record VXBX01009782.1, on the reverse strand, counting down.
TTCCATACCCAACAGAATTATAATTATAAATTATAGACTTCATACAGTTGTAAATGGAAACTGATTTTCTAAGTGTAGGCCTGAAAAAATCCCACTGCTTTAACTGATTCATGGTAATTTTCTCAATAAATGACCATTCCTAAGGATTTATATCTGGGAAATACATTTCAGTGAGATACAGACCAGAAAAGAGTCATATTCTAGTAAAACATCCAATATTACAAGATATAAAGCACCACACTGTTAAGGTGTTGGACAGCCAGACCTTCATGAGGCTGGATCTAGGGGAGGTGACATTAGAGATGACAGAAGCCTTAGAGTAACCAAATTAAAGGGAAAAAAGAGGAAAGAAAAATCAGGAGAGAGTCAGAAACATCAGATCTAAGCAACTCACCTGAAAAGGAGCCTTTCCTGTTAGACACTGATAAATGATGGTTCCTATACTCCAGAGGTCAGCTTTGGCATCGTAGTGTTGTGACATAATGACTTCTGGTGCCTTTTTGGAGAGAGAACAGAAATTTCTTTTATAAGAAGATGTAGCTTTTTTTTTTTAGCAGCTCCAAGAAAGAGAAGTCACTATTATGCTTTAAAAACTCTTGAGCTAGGTTACCAAATTACCATGAAAGATTTGCTCCCAGTAAGACTGTAAAGGGCCAATTGCCTATCTAAGTGAGGGAAGCAGAGACCTTCATTTAGGAGGAAAAAAATATTCTAGTATTAGGCTATTTTGGGCAAACTCAGTACTTTCCCTTCTCAGTGTACCATTTGCTGCTGAATCCACCTGTGCTCAGAATCAGCCTCACTGAAACGGCACAGACAGATCTTCTCAATCAAAGCATAGAACAGGTAAATGATCAAGAGCAGCAAAGCTCACAATGCACAGGTTAAGCTCCAGCCTCCATCCTGAGCTGCTTCACTTGGGCACTTTCCTCATTTAGCCCAAGATGGCAGCACATTAATTAAGCTCCAGAGCCTGCCAAGGTCACAGTTTGGGTTCAAAGGCAGACCTGCACGTTTCAGTCCAATAGCCTGAGCCCTGCTGTGCCCCAGACTCTGGTTTCTAATCTCAGACTGTGCACTCAGCTGCTCCCTGCCAGGCTTGTTCCCCAAGGCTGGAGACAGTGCAAGCCCCCCCAAAGCCCCACGGCTCAGGAGGCAGTGTGCCTTAGGAGCAGCAGCAGAGCAGGGACAGAAGGGCAGGCTGGCTAATCCCACGTGTTTATGACTACAGATTTCATTGCAGTGCTGCCAGCATGGAACAGGATCAATTTTCTAGCTCTGTTAGAAGTAAAGGCCACATATAATGGAAAAAAAAAGGCAACAAACAAGTTGTGGACAGGAGCTCAGTTTGTCCCTAAGGGAAGCAGGCATGGCAACAAACAAAGCCAAGGAAGCAGGGCAAGAACTGCACAAGGAAGTTTGAAGTCTCTCATGACGGGGATCATATTGGGATTCAGACAGAAAGCCCATGCTGGTGGGGGTAAAATACCTTTCTTTTTTAAAAGAGCGAAATGAAACAAACAGGTTTGACCTGAAGCAGGGAATAAGGGCCTGCCTTGCCAGCAGATGTTCCTGAGGCTCCTGCACAAGATCCACAACAGAAGTAGGGACAGACTTCAAACACTCCCTAAACCCCAACCAAACCCTCCCTCCCCCCCATCCTCCTTCAGATCCATCAGTAAACAGAGAACAATATGAAACAGAGATTCCTTGTAACGTTTAGAGTTGTTTAAAATACAAATAAAAAATAAATAGAAAAATATCACCACAAGCTTCCCCCAGCCCTTCAAAAAAATAAGCTGTGTGTTTTCAATTACTTTCACAAGAGACTGAAAAAGTATCACTAAAAATAGACAATTCAGGAAACTCTCATAGGAGAAGAGAGTTACATCATCTTCACATATAGCATAGTTCAAATAAACATCAGGCTTCAAAAAAGGGAGAGGAAAGAAGTCTGTTTGCTTGAGTCAGTACTGTGGAACAGACTACCACCAAATGCACCACTACTGTGCAGTGCAGCACAGCCCAGCCTAACTCTGCCCAAAGACTACAGACAAAAATCTTGAGACTGGATTTGACCATGTTTGAAATCAGGTGCACTCCTGCCCCAGGGCACCTCTAAAAACTGCAACCTAAATTGACCCACCTAATCTTTTTACTTAGACCACAGACACTCACATTCCCAGGAACTATCATGTGTCTAGCTTTGACATTTTTATTTCTGTCTAGTTTTGTAATTTTTAATTTCACTGACTTGATGGGACACTGAGACCTTGCTGCTCCATAAGCACAAATAAGGTATCACCTCATCACAGCCTGATCCCAGAGTGGGATCTTTTGGGGGCAAAGCAAAAGCAACACAGGAAAAAAAAGGAGGCAAACCACACTTACCATGTACATCGGTGACCCACACAATGTTGCTGCCATCATATTGTTCTGCAGATACCGAGCAAACCCAAAGTCAGCTACAAAGAGAAACAGAAACAGGGCAGGATCAGACACTAATTCTAGAGAGCCTGCACCTTCTCCAGTGGATTCCTTCTGCTTTCACTTCCCATCAATCTTCTCAGCACCTATTCCATCTTAACAAGTCTTTGACAGCTCTCTTCTTGAGCAGCAGCATCCTTGTGCCAGTTATTAACGCACAGCACAGACACTACAAAAGGGCAGACCAAGCCACAAAAGTAGTTTTCAGAAGAACAAACTGCTATCCATTTTTCAGTGATAAACAGTCAGTTCTTGTACCCATTTGCCTGCACTTTGAAGTGTCAGCTGGGAAAGCTCTTTTGACTTCACTGAGAGTGTGCCAGTTCATAACTAAACAGTTCATCTGCAGCTACCTCAATGTTTCATTTGGGGAACTGAAAGTTTCTCTCCATTGAGAAGGCTCAATGTAAAAGACACCCAGGAGAAACCACTACTCACCACCATCCACATTTCTAGGCCAGCCCTACTGAAAGGAGTCTTCCTCTTTTGCTTTAGAAGGGTTCCAACAGTGCCAACCCCAGCACTAGGACAGAAAGCTGAGCCACAGTAGAAAAGCCAGGGACAAGGAATACCAAGATAAATTACCTCTGCAGGTTACTCAGCATCTGATCATATGATACTTAGAGGTTCTCTCAAGGTTACCAGATTATTTCAAGCTATGAGACTGACACTGTCATCTGTCACTAACAAACTGATAGATATTCCATGGACCACATAGTCCTCAAGGAAGCAGGAGAGAGGGTTGCAGAGTACCTCACACCCAAGAGCAGTCATGCCTGCACCCCTCCTGCCTGTATTTGCAGCTCCCAGTCCCTTCCACCTCCCAGATAACTCTGCACTTTGCAAAAAACAAATCAAAACAAAAACCACATCAAAATGCTTCAGTCAAACAGGCAGCCACATTTCAAGTTTTTGCACTGCACCTCATTTCTCAGCTTTGAAACAGTCGTACCTGATCAGCTTCAGCTCATGAGCTGCAACATAAGCAAAAGCTCACATGGGAGGGTCGTATCATCCAGCACTCATTTCTGAGGCACCACAGGGGATACGTGTGCTCTGTAACTGGATTTCTAGAGCACTGGTTCCAACTACTACTGGTCCATCTGTGCCACTTGTCTGACATGCAGAATGTAAATTTCTTCAAGATGCAGCTGAGAAACCTGCCTCTAATTCAGTTTGTGAAAACACCCACTTTTGAGTCTGCCTGACCACCCCACCCCTTTGCTCTCCAAGGCCAGCCAGAAGAGCAGGTACTGTCAGGCCTTCAGACACCAACATTTACCTCAATACTATTAAAAGCTGAAGACAAAAGTCACAACTTCTGCTTATTTCTTGGTAAGCCTAGAGATTACAAGCTAATTAGGGCAGGCTGGTGTTTGTTTTTACTGAGGGAGGGAGGCACCATTCAACTGGGAGGAGAGCAAGGCCTGCCCAATTCCTTTGTGTTAAGTCTGTGTCCTGGCAGAGCAGAAAGCTTTTCCTGCTACTGCTTGGAGTCAGCTGAAGGCTACATCTAGCAGAGGAACTAAACAAGAAAGATGAAAAGCATCAGGGAATTTTAAAATAAGGGTAGTAATTCTTTTCTCCTCCTAGACAGTTCCCCAAAGAAAGATTGAGGCTTGCCGCTCATCCATCACCAAACTCTCCTGAGGGTGCTTAGGGTGACATCTGTAATGGGGTCTTACCGATCTTTATGCGAATGTTGTTGGGATTTGATTTCCTGCCTCCAGCGTAGGAAAGGAGGATATTCTGTGGTTTCAAGTCCCGATGGATGATGCCTTTGCTGTGCAGCATTTTCATGGCACCTGCTATCTGCTGGAGAAAGAGCCTGATGGTGTCTTCACTGAGTGTCCGCATAGCTGGGAAGGAGGAAAAAAATAACCACGGATGAAAAACTTACAATGGCAGTTCCCTAAAGGGCCCAGAGGGCAGGTTCTCACAGCAATTAGCCGTAATTTGTCATCTTTAGTTTCATGTATGATGTCTTTTCCCCACACACCATTTCTGAATGATTCCTACAGGCAACAAGGGAGAGTGTTTGCATTCCCAGCTTATTCTGTGGTCGGGGCTGTTTGCAGCCCCAAGTCTCTCATGCTGAACTCAGGTCAGCACTGGGTGATAAATGTGGGTTATTAACTGCAGCCAAAAGTGACATTTGGTGAGGTTTGGGGCTTCCCTCAAAAAGAGCTGCCAGCCAGATCCAGACAAGCGCTAGGAAGAGCTGTGGCTGCCTTGGAGCTATGGTCAGAGCCTTATCACAAAGGCTAGATCTAAATGTGGAGCTAAGAAGAAAGGCAATAAGGAAAGGCAGTTATGCCTGTAAGAGTCTTTAAGGCTCATGCTGGGCCTGGAAAGGGTTGGTAGGTTAAATTCAGTCAGTTAGGGCACGTGGCCAGCAGGGTTCTGTAACTCTGGGGTGTGAATCCAAGTCTAGACCTAACCCTTGTGCATCATCACCCAGCTAGACCAAACCAAAACTCTAATCCCAAACCCAGTGTTTGGGTGAACCACAGTCCAATACCTAAGAAGATACCCAACAAAGTAACTCCTGCAAATCCTCATCTGACACCCTCCCTTGCATCCATAAATGTAGAAAGAATGTCTCAGAATGCTCCTGTAAGCACATTTTTTAAAAAGAATACATTAGTAATCAAAATCAGCAAATACAGAAGTCTGAAGTGCCTTTTTCTGAGATATGGGCTTCCCAAGATCTGTAGTGTGAAAATAAACACTGAAGGGATTAAAATAATGTTCAACTGGCTCTTCTAATCAGAGCAATGCGACATCAGCTCTCGTTATTTTAAGAAGTGTATGTATGAAACTCTTGCCAAAGCTGGGAGCAGCCTGCTGAACAAACCCCAGGATCAACAGTGCTACCAGCCTGCCTCCTTGTCAGTCACTGAGCAAGTCAGGCTTCAAGCAAGCACCATTCCACTTAAATAAAATAATTTCTTTTGTAAAAGGTCCCTGTAAATTAGTTGGGACTTCATTAGTGTTTTTCCAGCTGTTGTCTAGTAAATCGTTAAAGCAGGCTCACAGGAGCTCCAAAACACCACTCTACCCAGTCAGCTAGAAGGGAGGAATCCTTATGAAAACACAGCTGAGGTTGCACACAGCTTTAACACAACACAGGAAATTAAAAATCTAACTTTTAAAGTACGTGCATGGGAAGCAGCAAGGGACACACATAAGTTAAACAGGACTTAGAACAGAAAATAAACTCCCACCACTCCCAAACCTCACTATTCTGGGAGGAGGCACAAACACAGCTAAAGTGTCACCATGGCTATCAGGTGGTCCTGGCCTCATACACGTGAGACTGGTGCACATGTAGGTAGTTTCTCTCCCCTTGCTGGGTCTTTTTCCTCATGAACTGGCACTCAGATGAAATTCATGAGACTTCTCTGCAAGAAGGGAAGATTCTGTGCAGGGATTTTAAGGCTATTAAGAGACAGCTCAGATGCAAATCTTCAAAACCCACTTGCATCTTGTGAAAAAAGCACTGCTCATCTTTAACAAGGCTTTCCCCAAACTCCTGCTGACACATCTCAGTGTACCCAGTCCCATACCATTTTCTGTCTATTAGAAGTCCAGCATCTCCTAGCTGTGCTCAATATTCACTCCAACAAAAGGTCTCTGCAGTATTTCTGTAATTTCTATTCAAGGAAATCTATTCAGGAATGGTTAAAACACCATATTTAAATAAAACAGCAAGAATCCCAGGTTTTTTGCCCAATTCAGCTCAGGCCCAGGGAAGGACAGGCTGTCTCATTTCCCAAACATGAAGCAAGGCTTGAAACTTGGCAATTCTTATTATTAAGCCAACAGATAATTAGCAACTCCAGGCTAAATACAGTCTGCCTCTAGCAGAGAAACTGCTGAGAGCCTTGTCCTGACCTGCAGTCCCAACAACATGCCATGTCTTTGAGGCGTTACCCTCTCCTTTATATAACTTGGTGGCTATAAAGCTAACACAGAACCAGCCACCAGCCCTCAGCAAACCAGCTGAGCCTCCAAAATGTGGATTCTAACTCTTCATAATACTGAAAACAACACTGCTACCAAGATCAGAAAAATCCATTCACCCATAGCAAATAAGGCTTCTAAACTACTAATTTCTGCAGAATTTAAGCTTTTACACTTCAAAGAACTCTGCACAAAGTTCTCAGCCCTGCAAAAATACTGTTTTCCTGGCACACACAGAATCTAAAGTGGTGTCTTGAGCCTGCAGACAGATTCCCCAGTGGCAGAGTGGAGTTACCACGTTGCAGTGCAGCAAAATCAGACAGAGTCTGGATCCTCTGGCAGCACTAAATCCAACAAATCCAGGTAGGAAGGCAGGGGTGTAAAATTGAAGTGCTGCCCTCAGGAAGACAGAAGGGACAATTGGCTCCTTGGGGAGCATAGGGTCATACCCTTTTACCTCCCTCCACTGACAAACAGGCTGTAACACAGGAAAACAAAACTCCTTTTCTCTCATACTCAGCCCATCAGTCTATTGTGTGACAGCACCAATCTGCAACTGAAGGACAGAGACATAAATACAACTGACATTTTCAACAACTTCAGGGTATTGGTCTGCAAAAGATCTCATAGACCAGCAAGAAAAAGATACAGAAAATTCATTCAATTTAGGTGCCATCAAAACAACAACAACAAAAAAGTAGTGGAGAACAACTACTTTCTTGGTACATCCCAAACAGGTAACTTGTACTTCTGCCTCTGTTAAAAGGGATATTCTCATCTTCATCAAAAAACTGCTGGCAAAATACTAAGCCTACACTGAAGTCTGGGCATCCATGGGGATGTCTGTGGTGAGCAATACATTCTTGCAGGGAACACTGTTTCACAAGCTCTACTTTGCCATTCCTGAGAAGCAATAATATCCCTGTGTTTATTTTCATGGGCTCCCCTTCAGTGATGAGGCACTCTGCTTTCTGCCTTGGGAACAGCGGCTGCACAGGTCAGTAGATCACAGCAAATATTTACTCTGGGTCAGTGTGGGGCCTGTGTGCCTTGTAGCTCTTGAGGCACAGAAAAAGGATGAAACCACCTAAGAAGTGCCCTGATCAGCCTGTGCTGAGATGTTCAACCTGCAAGAGGCTGCCAGGTGAACTGTAGTAAACAGCCCTTGTCAGTTGATCCAAGAGGAGATGCATTGGAATGCACCCACTGATGGTACATTACAACACCATTTTGGAAAAGTTATTTAGGAGAAAGAACATCTCCTCTTACCCACAGGTGTCACAAGTACCTCTAACATGGACCCAATCCAAATACCACTGAAGTCTGAGACCAAGCTGATTTATTTGGGGCCTGGCTTGTACCTACCCCAGGGAGACTCCTGTGAAGTTTTCTGTACAGGTCAGGAGATTTATTCCAAAGAGGTCAAGTCTTATCACAGATATTTAATTACCTGGCTGTACAGGGAGAAAAGTTGCACAGCACTGCTTCACACCTCTAGTTTGCAAAAGGGCCCCTCTGCACCACCTGGAATGGACTAGAAAGATCACAGCTCCCTGCACATGTTGTGGTCAAACCAAAAAATTCTCTGCTCTGATACAAAAGAAAAAGCTTCAAGAAATATCACAAATACTCTCTTGTCAAGTGTCCATAACAGTCTGTGTCAATGCCAACTCACACAATTTAAGAAGGAATTTCAGACCAGCCTGCTCTGACCTCCTTAGTACCTCAGGACACAGAATTCCTGTACAGAGGATGGTCACTTCTGTAACACTTCCCACGGCTCAACCACACACAGCAGAGATCTGCCACTCTCAGCTCAAGACATCCCCACGATGGGCTTAAATTAAACCAACATCCACAGAGATCTCCCAGAAGGGAAATTGCATTGTACCACTAAAGGACAACAACAGAGAAGCTGTGCTGAGACACAAAACCTTGGGTTGTACCAGAGAGATGGGGCTGCCACCATCCTAATCCAGCCAACAAGCACAACCTTGGGTTGGACCCAAGAGATCGGCCTGGCCAACAGCACAGCAACGTGCACACAGGCACGTCCTCCAGTTATGAAGACAAGGAGAATTAGAGTGCCTTTGGATTCAACATGGAATTACCATATTGCCTAATGCCTGTAATTAGAGGGCAGAATGGATCGAGACGCTTACAAGCAACTCATTCAATGAGAAACAGGGGATTTGCATGCACAGCTTGCTTAAGTGTTACAGAACTACCAGCACAAATGTCTGAGGAGCCAGTGGAAAGTAGATGGTGCAATTAAACACCATCACACAATTATCAAAGTAACTGAAGCAGCACAATAACCGCTCAACAGATGAGCCTCCTGTGTACCACTGAAATACCCTGGAAGAAATCTCAACTTTCCAAGATGAGCTTTCCGTAAAAAATCGTTCCTGTCAAAAGCATCCTGAGTGCCTGCAGAAACTGGAAGATGAGATACCCCAGAGGAGAGTGTGGTGGAATGGAGAAAGCTGACACTCATATCTAGGCTCTGGGATCTGGAAGATCCAGATCTCTGCAACAGTGATGGGAGTAACTAACACTTCTCACTGCAGTTCCTTACTGACTGCTCCCTCTGGAAATCAGTGCCTGCTGGGCTCTCTTTACTGGCACCAGCAAGCACACAGATGTTAAGTGTTAAAACAAAAGTAAGCACCAATTTCCCACTCACAACAGCTGCTCTTTATAGCTGTCAAGGTAATGTATTTTATCAGTAAGAACAGAGCTAAAGGTTAACTTTCTCAAATTAACTCAGGCAGAGAAGGATCAAATCATACCACAGGCAACACTCAAACAAACTGAACGGTGGTAAAATGGAATTTTATTTGGAAAATAAAATTCACCATCACTTTCTCAAACTAAGCATCAATTTCCCAAGTAATCTCAATTGATAAACAAGGAAGTGAGATGTATTAACCTAACTAATTGCATGTTTCACTTTTTTCTTGGCTTTATTTTGGCAACTGCAGGGTAGCTGAGGGAAGAATATGACAATGTACACACAGAAGGAGTAGTATGAACACAAAGACTTTCTATAAAGCCCTATTTCTATACACCATTTGACCAGAAGCTGTATTCTTGCTTACACACAGCTTTGCCAACAAGAGTGCACAGTCCAGTGCTTTAACATCAACATTCATTTCATGTGCATGAAAGCTAAAATCTTTGGGTTTTGAAACCCATGTGTTGGCAAAACTGAAGTTTCACTATTTTTCAGAAGTATTTCATTGATCAAATTCTCACTTGTATTCAAAGAGAAAAAGAAGGTACTAAATACAAAACCATGCCCTGATGGGTGTTTGTAACAGTGTTTCACCCTCAATGATGCTCCTTTTAAAGCACAGCAATACCCAACAGATGCAGAACACCATCACTTATGTAAGACAAAGCACACTAAACCTGGATTTTAAAAACCAAATGCCTGCCACTTCTATCTCACCCACATTTGAAACAAATGAAACACATGAAAGGCAAAATATTCTTTTTTTTTTTCTGAGTAAGAAATCCTTTCTGAAAAGTAAAGTCCACAAACATAATTCATTACTCTGCATAGAGTGCAACATGCTAGCATCAAGCCCCAGATTATCATTCTAGGGATACCAACACTAGCTGTAGGGCAAATGTAAATTTAGCTTTTAATCCTTCAATTTTTGCCATTTCCAGGCATCACATACCTCCATAAGGAGCCTGAAGTATTATTCAGCTGACTAGCTTTTAATTTGAACAACGTGAACAAACTTTGTTTAACCATGACCCAGAGCGACACATGAAATGAGATTAAAGTTGTCTCTTCACATTTAGTAATCTTATAGTTAACATGCAAAACATCAAGAAAGCTACTTTAACGGAAAAAATTCAGCCAGTGCAACAAAAAATAAAGGCTGTGTCTGACTGCTGCTAAGTAAATTGTTAAACATGTTATCCTCCTATTTATTTCAGTCACTCAGGTGCAAGGTGATTTTCACAAAGGCCAGGATCCTGTACCTGTGCCGCACTGAAAAATACCCTGAGAGACTGAAGCCTGAGGCCCAGCAAAGCCTTTTTTATTTGCTTTGATGGCAGACACCCTTGAGTCTCACCAAAATGTTGTTCAAGGCACCCCAGTCCCAGGTACCTGTGCTATATTCTCCAAAAGACCCTGAAGTCAGTAGTTTTTGTGACCCTCACAGCACTACCGGCTTCACTACAGTCACCCTCAATACACTGAAATAGAAAATGTGTTCTGCCCTAGATGTGGGAATACCCTTAGGGGTAAACTTAAAGAATATGAAATGTACTCTTGAGGATCTTATTTTAATCCAACCCTACAGAACTGCAAGGCTTCAGTATAAATAGCTTTTTGCCAGTGATCAAGAAGAGACAAATCATGTTCCTAGCAGTGTTGGAACTTGTTTAATCCATAAGGCCATTGTAACTAGAATACATAACTACTGACAACAGTCACTACTGACCTAATAAAAAAGGAGTACAGGACCAGCTTTTATTGTCATGGGTTCTCAGTTTTCAAATGATTACGAAGGGTGAACCTCTCAGAAGAGGAGCAGTGACATGTTTTATTTTGCAGGAATTAAAAAAAAACAAAAACAAAACCCACACAATCTGCTTACTTAGATCTTCTACAAACCCCAGCAACCTGAATGAGCTAAAACAGTCAGTATTTCCTTCTGAAAACAGGGGATATTCTCCATACTCTTTTACTTACTATGAAGGTAGTCAGCCAGGTCACCACCATTACAGTACTGCAAACAGAACAGAAAGCTCAGTTAATGCAAAGCAAATCAACGGTTAAAAACAGTAAACTTCACTAGGATGGCAGGCTTATCACAGTATTTAAACATAAATAATCACACATGTCAAAATACATATTCAGAATTTGGCAGGGAAAACCCCATTCCTGTGGCTTCCTCTCCTGTTCCATTTCCCCTAAATACTATGTTGCATTATGATACACCAGCATTAACCAGCTTTTATGCACATCCGTGTTCAAGCACATTAGAGAGACAGGGAAAACCAGAACAAAGCAGAAGGGTCACCACTGGAGACACCACCAGAGAGCTGGCTGAGGGAAAAAAGCCTGGGAACAGCCACAGCTGAAAACTAAAATTCCTCACATCAATGTTCCACATCATTAAGAAAAGTCAACAAGACCTCAGAGTGAAAACTGCAGAGGAAAGAAAACATTCACAAGCTTTGCAGGTAAGCTGTGTCGAGAAAATTATCCCTCCATGGATCTTTGAAGCAGACACTACCCAGTGGCACCCATTTGACCCCTGAGGTAAAACATCTGCTTAAGTCTGTGCCAGTGTGACCTTCTGACAGCAGCAATATGGAAAATCCCTCTGCTGCTGTCTTCACCCACATAGCTCTGGCTCTCAAAGGTCTGCAGCTGCAGATTAGATTACCAAAGCATCACAGGTGAGACTGCCAGCAGGAAGTACCACTTGCGAACATGTTGGTCTGCTCAAAATGGGCTTAAAAATTGAAAAAGAGGTAAAGACGGTAAAAAAAAAATAAAAAAAATGCACACTCACCTCCATAACCAAGTAGACAGAGTTTGCTAGTTCCTGGGGAAATAAAAAAAGGAAAAATAAGGGATTCAAGCATTCAAATACTTCACACACTTAATTGCTGCATTTCCATTTAAACAAATAATCTGCACTCTGTTACAAGTCTGACTGAAGAGAGGCTAAAACATTATAGGTTAATTCCTGGAAGACTGCTTACTTTTTAAAATGTCGGGTATTTAAGCGTGTTTTCTGAGCGTGCATCTGTTTAACCAAGCTGACCTCCAGTATTGTGGCTTGGGTTTTCATGTCCTTTCAGGCTCTGGGGATTAACAGTGGCACGCAACACAGATGCTGGCACACTGCTATCTTAGAGCCTTAATCATTTCCACATTTAACTTGGCCCTTTATAGCAGCCAGGCCCACAGCAGCAGCTCTGGTCTGAAGAGAGAGATAAGAGCCATGTAATTTTGGGACCTGCAATTCAACCCCATGGCTGAAAAGTCATGAAAAGTGCCCAAGAGACTCACCTTCAACTGCAGGTAAAAAGGGAAAGATCTCAGGTAAAAAACACATCTTCCACATGTATTAACAGGGTGCCATTATCAGGTGGCTAAAGCTTTCTGGATTATCATGGGGGTCAACACCAGCTAAGACCAGTCCAAACACTCATCTTCCTAAATTCACCACAGGTGCTGCATTGTGATGCACTTACTATCTTGAGAGTTTACCTCCTGCCTTAGCTGATCCTCTCCCCCAGACCCCTGCCCTTAGGAAACATGTACAAGATGGTACAACCATGGCACAACCACAGGATAGTGCAGAGAAATGCCCCACAAACATACAACACCATGGAGCCACAAAAGGAACTTTGGTGGCTGTTCAGCACATGGTGACACCAGAGCTGCCTAGCACAAGTCTGGCAGAGCCACCAAATCACTGGCAGAAGAGACACGAAAACAGGCAGATGTTTCAACCCTAGGTAAACCCAGAAGGTCAAATTACTAAATCCTGTTGTTGAGACAGAAGTCTCAACTCAGACCTACTGCATAAAACCCTGTAAACTAAGTCACTCCTAAAGCCTGTAAGATGGAAGTCACTCCTCAGCTGAAGGCCCAGCCACAGACATGCACAGGCAGCAATTGCGTGGGTGGGTGGGGAAGTTCTAAAAGTGGTGGCAGAGAGCAAGAGACTTCACTCCACTTCCACGGCTCTGGGGCAGCATGGCTTTACTTACAGGCTGTTTAGATACCTGCCCACCTGATTCCTCTTCCGAGCCCAACTATCATTTCAAAATCCCCAGCATCCACCCTACCAGCTGTTTAGTTTCCAAGCAGTCTCCACTGTCTGCTCTCAGCCCCTTTCATCTTGGTCTGCCCACAGGACTCTACCTCCCGTCAAGCCTGTACCAAATTGCCTGCCTTTGTCAACGCCTCGAGTCCTCCGCACCTCTCATCATTCCTCTTCTGTCCTCTTTTAACCTCACAATGTGAAATCTGGGTTTCCATATGTTTGCTTGAAGACTGGTTGGAGGAAGAGGAAGCTGAATTACCTGTGATTTGAGAGACTCGAGCCGTGGCTGCAGGGGCACTGGCCACCTTCCCCCAGAGGGGTTCAGGGCACCAGACAGCTGTGCAGCCACAGGCTCAAGTGTTCACAAGAGCCCAGGGTCACTCTCAACTCTCAGAACTGTTCTCACTGCCAAGCCCAGCTGAGCTTTTTGAAGTCCCCTTGTTTGTCCAAAAAGCAATTGTCTATGATACTTCAAGAAGGTGTTTGTTGCACTTCCTTGCATGACAAGCAGTACTTAAAACAGGTTTTGTTTTCCAACCTCTGCATTTGAAAGCAGCACACATTAAGTCATCCAATTTCATACACACTTTGGGTGAAGTGGGAAACCAGCCTGTGGTTAAAAGCACCAGTAAAAGGGAAGCAGTGCAAGAAGAAACTCCCAAGCATCATCACAAGCTTTCAGCACGACAAAGTGCTGAGGGAGAATGTTCAGAAGTGTTCAAAGCCCACTAGTTCCTGCTGTCCTAGGCAGGAACATTGGAAAGCCAAGGCAGATGAAAGATAGCCAAGACTTGCACTTCTAGAAGTCCAGCCCCAGATGTACTAGAAGATGTGGGACACACCAGACCTGCAGTGCAGCTGCTCAGGCACTGCAGGGCAACTGCTGGGCACAGAGGAAGTGTCTGAAGTGGTTTCTGCAGCCCACACCAAGTTCATCACTGCCACAGCAGCAGTTTTCATAGACATTTATTGGCTAAACATGTTGTGACCATTGCAGTTCAGTAACTTTGCACATGAATATGTGTAATGCCAGCAGGGCTTGGGGAAGTTCAGTATATAGAAAATCAAGAGGAAGCAGGGCTTACAAAACCAAGTCCAGAAGATATCTGGAATAATTTGTCAGCCAACGGCTAATGTACACTGTGCAGTTTAGTTGTTTTTCCACTCTACTTTATTTAAAGACTCTGCAAACAAACATCATCAAGCAAGCCATTGATTTTTGGCAGCCAGCGGGTACAGTGACCAGGGTTAAACGAGGACCTACAATGGCAAGGGAGATGCTCTGCTCGACTCTCCCAACAACAGCGTGACCTTGGTGGTTGGTGGTTTTATCTCTTCACCCTGTGTTGGTGTGATAAGAGGGCAATGCCTGAAAGGCTTCTAAGAGAGAAGCAGATGGCTGCCCCAACCATCCACTGGCAACTGCATCCTCTGAACACTCAACTTCCCTGCTGCATACACACCCACCACAGCAGAGGAACATCTAGCAAGAGTATTTTCAGATTACAGATGCCTTAGCAGGGAGAACAACTTCCACATTTGCAGCTTCAGCATTTCAAGACCCACTTACCAGAAAGAGACTTGCGGAGTTTTGCCAACAAAACTAAGCATTTATTTCAAGAAGAGACCCAGAAACAAGCTCTTGTTTGGAAAAAGCCAGTAGAGCTTACTCTGGTTACAATAGATTCAGCTGTCTAAAGAGAATTCTGGTTTCTCAAACAGGCTGATGGACTTCTCTCAAGCTGATTCAGCAGCAGAAACTATTTCTTGTCTGTTTTTATCCTTTCACTGTATTTATGATTTGTTCATTAACAAAACAAGAAAAAAACCCTGCAATCCAAATTTTGCAAGCTACCGGTTTCTCTGGAAAAAAACACCCAAATACCCAACCCACTTGTTTCCATACCAGCAACAAGAAAAGTGTTACAGTTTGCTGTATTTCTGCAGAGGCTCATGTCCAAGAAGCACTACAGATTTCCTCTGGACCTCTTATTCACATGTGCCAGTTCATGCAGCCAAGGCTAATCCTGTCACTAAACAAGCTCAATGAAGTGAACAGCACAAAGACAACCCCCTAACTTTTCCTCTCATCACAAAGTGCAGCAGTACCCTCTCCATGCTCCACAATAGCAGCAAAAGGCCTCTGCCAAAGGCATTAAGCTGATAATTAATCAGCCTGGATCATTGCCTGACTTGTAGTTCTTGCAGCGGAGGCCCCAGCGATGAAGTTACAATTTAATTGAGTGTAAAAATAGGCAACAGCCTCTGCTGTCCACAAATAACACACATCTGCTGATGGAGGACAAAGAAATGAAGAAACCTCATTCAGCAATATACCATAAATCACCCCAGGACTGTGCTCTGTTAAAATTCCTCATTGGGACACTAGGAGGAATGGCATTATGGACATCAAGACCCAGCAATCCTGTCTCCCTTTAAATTTTCTCTCCACCCATACTGGAAGGTGGCATGATCCTCTTCTTGGAAAGTGTGTGTTTAGGTGTGTCCAAAGGGAAATGTCTGGGTGTACCCACAGTTAGTCATCCTCCTACCACAGCTTAAAAAGTCAGCAAGAGGAATTTTCCTTAGAAAAATCCTCCTCTGCACTCTACCCCTGCACTCAGCCTGCCACCCAGTTTAGAAAGGTGCTCAGGAAGGAAAAAAGCGGAAATTTGATTACACAACACTCCAAGATTCTCTGGGCAGCACAATGTTCTCACCAATCTGTGTGGGGCCAGTGCTGTAACAGGCTCTGGGGTAAAACCAGCAAAGAATGGCTTCCCCCTCACTTAAGTCTTCATTTCTAGGAAGACTGGGGTGATGCAGGAGGAACACTGAAGATGAATGTAGCTCCACTTTTACATCCACGTGCTGAGCACCACAGGACTGACAAGGCTCCTGCTGCCTACAGCAGAAGAGCTGTATGGACTCAAGTCCTCAAGACTGGTTTTGTTACTCTCCTGAAGATCAGTCTTGTTTGCTGGCCTCCCTCTGATGGCAAAGGTTCCTGGTTTGCATCTCTCACAAGATACCTCGCACAAACTGCTCAACACCACCTCTCCAACAGCACCCAGAGGCACTGCCAAGCAAAGATAATTGCCACATATGGATCTCTGTAAGCAAACCTGGGACTTAACCAAGAGCACCAACAGCATAAGCCTAACAGAGTTGAGGGTCTGACAGCTGACAGTGGAAGATAACACCAACAAAGCTAAAGCTTTTCCACCTTTTTTTTGTCTTTTACTACTTCCCCCACTTTCTGCAGCAGAACCACAGCACAAGACATTCCTCCTATTTTGCCAGTAGGATCTCATACAGCCAGTGCCCTCCTGGCCTACAGTCTCTAGTCACTGCTTACTGACAGTGGAATTGGAATCATGAACACAGTCTTTATTGAACCCAATTCCTAAGCCAATGGTACCAGGAAAGCCACTAGCTCAGGCAAGGCTTCCCAAGCATGCTGGGCTGGGGAAAAGGGAAAAACAAACCCATCATTCTCAACAGTGGGAAGACACTTTCCAAAAAGTAAAATATCTTAGTATTATTTCACTGGGGCTCACAGCTTGGCTCGAGCAGGCTAATGCCTGAAGACTGAAAGGAAAACTGTCATGCTATGCAAGGATTATCTCCTGACGCAACTATTTGAACAGAGCCAAGGTAAGAGACAACAGTAACACCAATCTGAAGTGTGAGAGCACCCACACCTACCAACGCTCATTCTTTGGAAAACAGATCCAAAGCAAACAGCTGTAAGATATGTGCTTTTTGTCCTCAAGTGAAAAGAAAAACAGGTCTCAAAGCCTCTCATCTTCTCTGTCTGTTCTCTGGCCCTGCTTGTCCTCTTTACTCCTCCTGAACCTTATCAATACGGAACTCATGAACATTTTGAGCAGGTTTCCAATTCAGGAGACAACAATTAACTCAGATTAAGAAAGAAAAGGAAAGCACTTATTCACTCAGTATAATCGCCTCTCTGCATGGACCTCCACTCCAGGCACTACAGTATTCTCTGCTGTAAACCTGCTGAGTTGTTCCAGGACAGGTTGTACTTCAGGGCAGATTAGAAACAGCAGGAAAGCTATCCTTTGGTTCTACACAGGCTTCAGGAAGGGAGGGAAAGTATTTCCCATCCTCCTGGCAACAATTCTAAGGTCTGCCTGCATGATATTAAAAACCAAGTAAGACAACATCATGTGCATAGAGCTGTTTGCCAAGCAGCTCATACCACCATGGACAAACAGGAGCACAGCTGGTAAGGCAGTTCAGTCTTCAAGTGACCTGAAGAAACTTCAGCATCCCTTCCACTGGACACTTTCAGCAGGTTTGCCAGACCAGCCCCACCTGTCCCTCCAGGCAGAGGCAGGAGACAGCGCTGGTCACAGCCCTGCTGCTGGACACTCTGCTGTTGGCTTTACACCATCAACCAAAGCCCTGGGATCCAATGCAGCTGCTGGAGGACTGGTGACCACAGTACTTGTAGAGCACTCAGACAGAAAAACCTGACTCTCCTTCAGAGGGAAATGGGGCCTCTGCAGAGCAACACACTACAGTAGGTCACAGCTGGAGCTGCATCTGAGTCCAACCACAAAACCCAAAGTATGGGATTCATGTCATAATGGGGTAGAGAGACAAAGTGTTGGGTTTCACAGGTCGCAGAGCTTCAAGGCAAGACCAAAAACATGCACATGAGAGCAAACTGAAGACTTGTGCTGCTGAAACACTGAAAAGCAATCCCTCCCTACAGCAATCATATTGCCCTGGGGGTAATGCTGCACCTCCTACAGCAGTCTGTGCCCCCCCAGCCAGCTCTTGGGGAGGCATCACTGCCTGAGTGCATTGGATGCAGGTTACATCTGTATGCAACAGCTGCAGCAGCAGAGCAAGGATAAGAGAAATCCTGAAAAGTTTGGACTTTCTGACATGGAGTGGAAGGAAGTAGTTACTCCTTTGCCAAGAGGCAGAATAATACCTAGAAGCTTTTTCAAAAAAAAAGCAAGCTCCTTTGCAAATGGCAATGTATTATATAATGCTATCAAGAGAGGAAACGTCAGAATTCTAAAAACAATGACAAAAATAAGATCCGATTTACTTTTCTGTATTTATTCCTCATCTCCTTTCTGTATCACAGCCATACTATAAACTGAACATTTAAGGTTGAATTCCCCATTCCCTTAAGCTCAGTCACATGTACTGGAATTAAATCCTTGCATACCGTAAAGTTGCATTCTATGAGCCTGCCCAATGAGGGGTGGGGGGAGGCGGGGGTCAAGGTGGATAATACAGTAGAAATGTGAACATTTCAGTTTTAATCACAGTCAATGAGACAGATTAATTTACTGAGATATGTGCAAATACAAGCAAAGTGACTCAGTCCCAAAGTTTGATTTTTGTTTGATTAATGTAGTTCCACTGATAAACCTGAGAATGGCTTGGCTTCTAATGGTATATCCCAAACACAATCTGATACTCTGCAGGAGTTGTTTGGGTTTTTTGTTGTGTTTTTTTTTCTTTAAAGAACTCTGAAAATGTCTGACCTCCCCACAGTCTTCTATGGCAGCTGCATGAGTGACTGGTCTTTGCAAGTCTTCTCTTTTACATCCATTTATTTCAGACTTCATTTACCAGATTTAAGAAAAAAAACGCACACTGGTTATCACAAAGGTGGGGGGAAAAGGGAATTTAAAGAAAAAAAAGCATGAGTTTTCTTTCATTTAAAAACGGTCTTAAAAAATTTAAGATGGAAAAAACATCCAGTTACTGGGCTCAAATCTGCAGTATTTAAAAAACAGAGAAATGAGTACTTTTTAACACATTTAACATGCTGTCTATGATTGCCAACCAAATGAAGAGAATATCAAATGCAAATGAAGAAGCCTCCAGAGAGAAAGATCCCCACAGCGCAGTTGTGTGCACGATGACATGACACAGCACACACGCAGGGGACATGCAGAGGACATGCAGAGCCCATCCTGCAGCCCCCGGGGCTGCCTCCCAGCCCTGCCCAGCACCACTCGACCCCACTGCGGTCCCTGGGGTTCCCCATCCCACCAGCAGCTCTCACAGGCCTGTTGGGAGGCCCTTCCTTGCTGGACACGTAAGACACTTTGCTAAATGGGATCTCTAATGACTTAAAATTATGCATCTCTCATTCCCCCCACCAGAACCACACTGTCTGGTTGATCCCTACTATGCCAGCTCAGCTGACCTAATTCCTCCTGTTACTCTGATGCTAGGAGACAAGCCAGGTGCTCCTGCAGCCAGACAGAACATTACTGCCCTAAGCAACCAGTGATGCAGAATTTGATTCATTTTTATCAGGCCCCCTTGAAACAACCTTGCTTAGTAAACAAATGCAGCTCTGAGATCCTCACTTTGCATTTTGACAGCATCTCTTTATGGTGATATTTGAGGTCTGCACATTATAATGCAGAAGCTATCACAGTTAAAGCAGCTCTTTGCTATACACTAAGCACAGGAGAGGTTCCAAAGTTATCTAAGGGGAGGGCTCTCCCCTGGATTCTGCTGTGAGCATTTGTTAATACATTCCTCAGAGAAGAACCGTAACATCTGAAGACAATTAAGACTCTTTCTCTTAAGCAAAGCATGTTTAGATCTGTACCTGAGAAACAATGCATATGAAGACCACATCATTCTTGGTCAATTTCCACCAAGTTTGCCATTTTATTGCTACATGAACATAAATAACAGTAAAAACAAACAAAAAATCCCCAAACAAACAACACACCCAGCCAACAGAAAGCATCAAACTAAAACAGACATGCTTATTTTGAAAAACAGATCAAACCCAAAACTTTTGTAGATCACAGACCACCACCTTTGCTGATCACCCCCGTGCTTAGCTGCTCATTTCCCCACTGCATCTCACTTCTGGGATGAGGGCAGTTTTCCTCATGGTTATCTGCTTCCAAGGACCAGAACTTCTCGAAGTGTTTTGCCAAAGCAAACCATTGCCATCAAGCTTGGATTCCTACCATCAACACCAACCCTCTCTTTGCTACTCTGCCTGTTATGCAAAGTTTTTCAGTTGTTATCAACAGGTGGGAAGGCAGGTGGTGCAGGAAAGGGGGAGGAGAAAGAAAACACATAAAAGTGAACCGTACCCTCAATTCTCTACACAAGCTTGAGTATTAAGATGAGCTTTTGAAACACAGTTTTATTGCAGTTTCACAGTTTAAGAGCAAGTTCAGTCTAGCCACAAAGTTAACTCTTTGAATTAGGCTTTGTTTTGAACCTATAAATATTCAAAGTAAATTCAAAGTGTTTCTCCACCTGAATTTAATCCCACCCAGCCACTGATTAGGAGGCACTTCTTCCTATCTATCCTCCAAGTCTTCACCTCCTTGCTTTGCTCACTCCAACCAAATGCGTTCAGTCCTCACAAGGATTTACACAGTGGAAATTTTCATGGTGGAAACACTGATGGAACTTCAAGAAGAGCAGCATGAACTGCACTTCTGCCGTTACCAGAGCTTTGCTGTCGAACTGCGAACACAACAGCCTACCAGTTTCCGATTACTCCTGGGAAACATTCCTTAACCTGTCATTATACTCTGAGTAATGCTACCTTCCACAGGAGCTTTAGAGGCTATTAACCACCACATCGCCAGCTCTTTCATGACACCTTAATCATGTGAGAGGAACACAGGTATGTGCTTTACACACAGGATGAGTAAAACAGTGATCATAAGTTCAGAAATGCAGCAAGACAACTCCCTCTATAAAAAGCCTATGACTCCTCTGAGGTCTATATTTAGTGGTCAATATTTGCTAGATGTTTCTTTGACCTGCACAGTGGGGTACTTTGCTAGTGAAGCCAGAATTAAAAAAAAGAATACTGTAAAACTCTCAACTCTCCACACAAACAAATCCACCCTACAAAACTACTGGCAGAGGATGGTTAGATTTTTGTCCTTTTCCCTTCTAGCTCTAAATTAAGCCAGATTCAAACCTCAGTGATTCCCTTCAACAGATGCGAGGATGCTGACAGAGCAGGATAGCAGACACCCCATTCTTGTCCGCAGCACAAACAGAAAGAGGATTGCTTGGCAGTTCAGAGAAGCCTGCACTTTACACCCACTCACCAGGCAACCTGCCAGCTTCGCTCGGGGATGGAATTAAAACAGGATTTAACCAGGCAGCCTGACCTCAGGAGTGCAATCTCCCAGACACACAGGGCCTCCTTAGTCATTCCAAGTGTCACAGTGGAGCCCTGTCTCCCGAGATGGGGCACCCAGACAGCAGCGCCTGAGGAACAGAATCCTGCATGAGGTGGCACGAGAGGTGGCGAGGCATGAGGTGACACTGCAGCAACACTGATTCATCCCACACCACGCTCCCCAGCACAGTGCTGCAGCACAGGCGAGCAGTGCTGGAGGGCACTCCAAAGGACACACCTAAGGACACTGTGCTCCAGAGGTCCCAAGGGACAGCAGGAGGCACGTACACAAGATGAGGACTAACAGCTAAAGGCTCCGTGTCAGAATAGGGTGATGGTGCAGCCAGCACAGCAGAACATCACAGCCCTGCAGCCACAGTCGTATTGATCACAAGGACTTGCTATACAGTAGCAACACAAGAAGGCTGTTATTATCACTAGCCCAGGGTGACTGATCACTAAGCTGAGAAGCGTTTGCTCTGCCACCCATTCCTTAATCCATGTGCATGAAAAAAATTGCACTGCAAGGACTCCTTGTTCTTTGTCTCCAGGTGATACAGTCATCCCAGCAGAAATATTTTAGGTGAGTCTGTACCAGATGAGTGAGTGAGGAATTACTCTCAGCTCATCCCAAACTCGTGAGTACAATAAGCCAACTTGTCACCACATTATGGAAAGCAAACCCTCAGGTAACATAGGCTGAAACAAAAACGTCACTGCAGTGCCCTGTGTGACGTTAACAGCTGTGTTGCTGCCAGTCCATCCCACTCATGCAAAAATTGGGGGAAAAAAGTCAGCACAAAACCCATCCAATACCTACAAAAGCACAGACCTAGCCAGGTCGCTTTAAGAAACAAGCTCAGCTCACAGCACAGCATTAGGGAAAACATGCCAGTCTAGTAATCCTTCTTCCTATTTTGTGCAGGAAAATACTTTCTAATATCCAAAGCATGATTTGTGTCCAGGAATAGAGCATTTTCTGCCCTAGGACCAACACAGCCACATGTGGGATCTTCAGTTGACACTTAATTCAACCTGGGGCAGCTGGCACAGCACAGGGAGGAAAATACACCCAGAATCTCCCATTGCTCAAAGATCTTAGTTACACCAAAGAACTGAGTTCTTGG
Source organism: Scytalopus superciliaris (assembly GCA_013400415.1). NCBI lineage: Eukaryota > Metazoa > Chordata > Aves > Passeriformes > Rhinocryptidae > Scytalopus > Scytalopus superciliaris. The sequence continues at coordinate 701,027 of VXBX01009782.1, read as the reverse complement.
TAGTGCTACAAGAAGCTGTCTAGCACACAGTGCTCCCAGGATCTGAAAAGTTCAAGGGTTACCTTCCTACGACTGAATCCCCTCAACTAATCAAGACCACATAATCAATGTTCTGAGTCACAAAGAAAACTAAAAGCAAGTCCCACACACCACACCACACATGCTAAGCTTTCAGCATGAACGTGTGTGAAGAGTTGAGCTTGAGCTGATCCTCAGTTCTGAAGATCAGTTTTCCAAGAAACCTCATTTTCATACTAAGTGCTCATCTGGCAGAAACCATCATTTGTATCCTTGTTGTTACTAATTTCCACCTTAAGGAACAAGAGCTCATTTGGCTGTCTTCAGAGTAAAGAGATTTCTGGTATCCAGATGTCCCTTTAGACCACTGTACTACCCTCGACTGCTGCAGACTGGGGTCCCCAACTCCAGCCCCTCTTCAAGCCAGCTGAGGAGTCAGGGATTGCTCAGTAACTACTAATGCACCCCACAGATGGTGCAATACAGGTTTTACTCTATGCCAAACATCTCTTGTGACTAGGAAAAACCTGCACCACAACTCCATACAGGCACTAAATAGATAGCACTTTCAGAAATGTGGTATGATTTATCCTCTTTTTGAGCAAGGGTTCTTACATGAGGCTCCTAAACTATTAGCAGCACCTCTCATTAATACATGAGTACACAGTAATGGGAATATGCATATTTCATTTTGTGAGCCATTCTCATGTACTGAATTGCTCTTAGGACTTTAGCAAGGGGATCTATAAAAGTCCAGGCACTGCACTTTTATGCATTGAACAGCCATCAATATCATTTACTCCTAGAAAGTTTCGTATTTTGTCGTCATTTATGAAGAAGTATCACAGAGGACTATGAAATGAGAAGAAACACAGCAATTTCTCTTGATTTGAAGAATAAATTACGGGTGTAAGGGTGAAAGCTGCTTGTCAGTACTAAATATCAGCACTGCAACTGTCTGTCTGAAGCAAATCTGGCATTGCATCAAAAATCTTGTGTTGTACAAGGCCTGGTTAACATTAGTTTTTAACCAGGAAAATGGGAATGAAAGCATCATTGGGTGCAATCACTTGCTTACAGCCACTGTGGTTTTGGTAACCATTTCCTTGTGTACACGAGTAAAAGTCAGAGTCACTGTTGACAGGCAGAGCAGAGGAAGGGAGAACACAAAATGCAATGACAGACAAAGCTACAGGGCAACATTAAGTTTCACAGGAAGTATTTTTTCCCTTTTGCTCTATGTTGTAGTACAAGAACAAAGCTCTTCAGTTTTAGAAAGCCTACAAGGAAGGGCTCAATTAACTGCAAATATATTTTCATGGGCAAATACCATGCAGCTATGAATGAAGCAACCAATCTTGTCTTGGGGGAGCAGGGTGAGTAATCAGTAGTCTTTTCTACAAAGTAAGGACAAGTGGGCAGAAGCCAGCCTTCCACAGACCTGCACTTTCACCTTCACAGATAATTTACTCTCACACAACTCCCAAGCAAACACAGAGCAAGGCCAAACACTCAGACCCATTACACACACAACCTACGTGGGTGGACCCCATGAGACTGCCTGGTGACCGATCACCTCACGTCAGAGGAGACTCGACACCCTGGTAGCACTATAAAACACCCACTGCTCCCTAAATTGTCTCATTTGTCTGAGGAATCAAATTACCCAGTTCATACAAGGACTCTCTGACAAAGCTGGTAACTAAACACACACCTGGGCACGCCTTGAGCCCTGAACCATTTTCAAGTTCTTGTTTTGTGGCATCTTACACAGTTTCTTCAAAAAAATCTCGCCAGACTACGCAGCTATACACAGAATTTAACTAAAGCTCATCATGAAAGAACAAAAACGCATTGCTAGAAGTGTAACAGTGATGAAATTGCTCCTTTGCAGAAGAAGTCTTTGAGCTGCTTCCTAACTAGCAGTAATTTGAAGCAGAGAGAGAAACACAACAGAAACTTTGAAAGATCTGCAATGAGCACACCCAGCAACATAAATGCTTCATACAAATGCAAACTACAGATGAAGTGCAGGAGCAGCCACTCACTCCCTCAAATGAAAAGCTCATAAGCAAATTTAGAAGGTACAGAGAAGATAAAAACCCATGAGATGTAATGCCCCAAGTGGCTTATGCCCAGAGGAAGCTTTCCCAGCTCCTCTGCAGCACACATTAAGCCAAAAGCAGATGCTGCTTTGCCAGACCAGCTCTGAAGGGTAGCTCAGGAGCAATGCACAAGCTACCCAAAGAATATTCCAAGAAGCAATCCTGCTCCCAGGAGCTTTCTCTCCCTCTCAGAGCAACCTGACATCCCCGACTTCCACCTCTCACCAAAACAAAGCCCTGGCCTCCAGCATCACCTCTCCAGAGCCCCCTGTTTCAGCAGGAAGGGACACAGGGGATGCCCCAGCCTCGGGGGGCTGCTGGCCGGGGTGACACAGACAGACTACAGCCCCCAGAAGGCACTGCAAACAGGCACTGCTGTACCGACCGGCTGGGATTCGTGCTGGAGTGACGTGGAAGTCACCGGAGCCAATCCACGGGAAAAGGAGGAATGTCAACAAACACGGCGGCCTGCGGGACACGTGATACCAGCGACAGGGCAGGAGGCTCCCGATAAGCCACCCCAGGGCCACCCGGGGGTCCGGCCGGGGCTGTGGCCACTCACAACATCAGCCCTTCAGCCATACAAACACACCGCTTGCCAGCCCCTCACCCACAAACACAGGAGTTCCATCTTAGGCTTTGGATCCTGCAGCCTTATTTTAAAAAGCATCACAAATGTCAAAGAAAATTTGCCCCGTGATCCAGCAGGATTTAACTAAATATTAAAGGAAAAAAAGAAAGCAATCGGATAACTTGGGTTTCAGAGAGTATTGGTTTTAGCCCCTTAGATTAGATCTTCGGGGCTGACTTTGAAGGAAAAGGCAACTGTGGGAAACCACAATAATCTAAAAATGTCTGCTGCAATTTTTAACACTTAGTGACTGCCACAAGGACAACAGAAAAATGCAAATTAAAATCCTCTGGAACCGACGACAATCATATGCTACGAAGTCATGCTCACACTATTTTTACATGGCCCAGGAAAAAGAAATTTTCTCAGGGAGTGTATCCAGACCAGAGAAAGAAAACCAAAGGTGGCCATGCCAAAAATAACTACTGTAATTTTATTTCTAACATTGAGAACTTAAGAGCTTCCACCACAGACATATTCACCACACACTGCATTTCACTGCATAACATCCTTGGAACAGAAGTTCCCACTTCAACTCCCAACTGCACATGAGTTCAGTGGTCCAGCCAACAGCTAACACATGATCTGCTCAACAGTGTTTATCTTTCCCTAACTTATCAGAAGACTTTCTCTCCCCAGAATACACATCTGAATACAAAACGCTTGTTAAAAACTGAAATTTCACACACTCCATTCAACCTTTCCCAAATTCAGAATGCTTTGCCATAATTGAAGGTATTTACCTGGAAGTCATACAAGGCAACAATATTTTCATGCTTCAATTCCTAGAAAGAATAAAAAAAGACTGTAAGATAGGAGCAACAAAAGGCATATAGAACAAAGACTAAGAAAACAAGCCAGTCTGCCTTTACCTTAAGGATTTTTATTTCCTTGCCCAGCAGAGTTTGTGATTTTGCAAGGTTCTTCTTGTTAATGCATTTCACAGCTACTTCCAGCTCAGGTTTCTGAAACAGTGCATATGTAATGCAAAGATAAATGTAAATTTCACCATTAATTTACATTAGAATAAGCAGCCTCTTAACAGATTACAAATACTACTGAAGGAAGTGTCTCGCAGCACCGGTAAAGGCCTCTCACTTCACATCCTAATGCCTACCCCTTACTTGTTCAGACTTGCCCTTTCCCGAATTATCCTTGTCAGCCCAAGGAGAAAAGCCCAAGGTTTGGGGTTTTGTTACTACTTTATATGACGATTATCCTCTTATTTAATCACTAGAAATAAACTCTCTGTGGGAGCCGTGGCTTATCCCGAGCCCTAATGATGAAAAATCCACTGCCGGATCGGTTTCCTTTTATTTACCAGTATGAGATTTCTCCTCCTCCTGGAAAAATTAAGTGAAGAAGACTTCACAGATTCAAAGAAAAAACCCCAGCACAAACTAAAGGGACAGCTCTTCACACATTTCACAGACGGTGCGGAGGGAATTTCCCCCCCTTGTTTTGGGGTTGCGGGCGGGTTTTGGGGGGCTCTGCGGACACCCCTGAGGCCTCCCAGCCCCAGGGTGAATCCACCTGCCGGGACACACGCCTGCTCCCGAAGAAACTCCCAAAAAAACAATAATAAATAACAACAAACGCGTTCTCCATCGCCAGGGCTGCCCCGAGCCGGGCAACGGCGGCCGCAGCCTGTGGGGACGGGGTGACCGGGACGCGCTGCTCGGCCCAGGCCGGGAAATAAATAAATAAACAAAAAGCAGCAGGAGAAGGATGGGGGGCGGGAGGGGGGATA
>VXBX01009782.1:684128-696147 GCA_013400415.1 Scytalopus superciliaris | reverse complement strand
AAAGCGGGAGGAGAGGGAGGGGGGGCGGGAGGGGGGATAAATAACAAAAAAATCCGGGATTCTCACCTCTTTGTGCCTGCCTTTGAAGACGACGGCGAAGGCTCCGTGCCCGATGAGGTCCTTCCTGCTGAACTCAAACTTTCCCACCGCCTCCATGGCGCTGCGCCGGGGGGTCCCGGGGGCTTCACAGCTGCAAAGGGACGGGGAGGANCACCTTAAGCGCGATCCACCTTAACGCCCGGTCCGCCTCGCGGCAGCGCTCCACCTTAAGCGCGATCCACCTTAAGGGCCGCCCGCGCCGCCGGTTGTCGGGACTGTCGGGACTGTCGCGACCGGGGTCGGTGTCGCCCCGCGGATCCCGGCGGTGGCTCCGGCCGGGCCCGGACAAAGCTGTGCGGACGGAGCGGAGCGGAGCGGGTCGTGCCGGGTGGCGCAGGCGCGGTGGCGGCGGCGGCACCTGAGGCGGAGCGGCCGGGCCCGGCACATTTAAAGGCGCCGCCTGCTGCCCGCCTGAGTCAGCGCCGCGGGGGCATAGCCAGGGCTCCTGCCAGCACAGCCGGCTGCCCCAGCCTTTTGGGCATCACGGAGTCCCTTCTGAGTTGGAAGGGTCTCACAGGGATCCTCAAAGTCCCAAAGCACAGCCCCAACAATCCCACCGTGTAACCTGAGAATGCTGTCCAAAGGCTTCTCAGCCTCGGTGCTGTGACCACTCACCTGTGTCAGCACCTGACCACCCTTTGGGTGGAGAACCTTTTGCTAACACCCAACCTAAACCTTCCCTGACACAACTCCAGGCCGTTCCCAAGTGTCCTGTCACTGGTCACCAGACAGATGGGAGCAGTGCCAGGCCCTCCTCTTCCCCTCATGAGGAAGCTGTACCCTGCCATAAGGCCTCCCCTCCCTCTCCTCTTCTCCAGCTGAACAGACCAAGCGATGTGTCCAACAACTAAAGAAACATGTTTGAGTGAAGTGCCAGAAGTGCCCAGATGAGCCCCAGTCCCACCACCCCCTGTCCTCCCCCAGCATCGCCCACCTCCTCCTCCATGGGCCCCTCTCCACTCGCTCCCGTGCTGGGACACCACGGCTTCTCCTCCCCATGGAGCATCCCAGGCTTCCAGAGTGCCTGAAGGTGCCTCCATGGAGCATTCCTCCGAGCAACCCTTCTCGTCCAGCTCCAGAGCTCGGCATGGAACCCGTGCTGCCACAAGAAACGTTTCCCAGTGGTGTTTGGCCGTCCCCAGTCTCTTGCCGTGCAGTGGCCACAGGCTCTGCCCTGTGGGTGTGAGCTCACAGGTCATTCCCTCTGCTGCAGGAACCTCTCACGCATTTGCTCCATCCTCTGCTCCAGACTGCCCAAACCCACTGGCCCTGGTGGTATCCAAACCGCTTGCGCACTCACTCCGGTTCGTACACTTATCGCATCATCCAAAGCAGAACATCATATTCCGGCTGCAGAGAAAACCTTGTACCTCACAGGCAGCACCCCGGCTCGCACACTCAGTCTGGAGTTTGTTTTTTACACAACTGCTCGGTATCGACCCGTGTATCGACCCCGTATCAGCACAGCGACACCAAACACGCGCTGCCCGTGCAGTGCCAGACACCCGGCACGGAGGGTGCTCGATGGTGTGACGCTGAGTGTCTCCGGTTATCACCGTTCTCAGCAAAAATTAGGAACAAGCAGCACTTCACAGCGTCAGGCTGTGTTATCTACACAAAAGCCATGGCTGACTGATAAGATGTCTGGCCTCCGGTCTATTGCCCTTGGTTCCTACATAGCTCATGTTCAGGTACCTTCCCTGGCTTAAAATTTTGGTGGAGAGATGACAGTGTGTGCCAAATGCAAATATAAAAGTAGTGGTGGTAGTAGTTGGTGTCTCAAATTCCAACAGTTATTTAGTGCTCTGTGGGAATTGTAGAAGTCATAAGGATATTCTTTAATGGGAACCTGATGACTCTATCAGTAGCCTTCAAACTGAAACAAGACTAGAACACCTTTTTGATTTCAGCAGTAATTAATTTAAAAATTTCTTTAAAAAACCCCCCACAATATACTTAGCTACTTGTTTTGTTTCACTCTTGTAGGCCTGTGTCCTCCTCAACATCTACAATTTCAAGCCTTTGTCAATAATCACAAGGGGCTAATAAAAAAAACTAACACAGAAACTGGTAAAAAGTGTCAAACATCATCAACCTTCCAAAAACATATCAAGCTACTTGGCAAATGCCAGACACAGGATTTGCTTTCACAGGTTGTTAAAAGCCACTGTCTCTAATGTAGAAGGGAATAGTTACAAAAGTTTAAGGCAGGAAGTGAAGAAAATGTTTTGAAACTTCTTAGATGATTTCTAGGCAGGCAAAATCTTGTGTGTGCCTTGGCTGGAAAGCAGCCAGAGCACCCTGGTTAGCAAGTGCACTCTTGCAAGAACTGTGGTAAAATCTGCAGTGCCCACAGGTGTTTCTGCACTTCCTTCCCCAGCCTAGCAAAGACACTCAGTTCTAGAGCTGGGCGATGGAGGAAGTTGATATGACTGCTGTTCAATTAGAGGCCGAAGTACCCAGTGATGAATGTCCTTTGTTCTGTACTGTGTGTGCTTATTTCGTTCCTTCACACGCTGTTGTTTGTGGAAAAAAAGTTTAACATAACTTTGATTAAACGTGGGTCCTAAGGTAGCTTTCTGCATACAGCTGTTTACAGAGCCAGGTGGCAAAGTCAGCCTTCTCTCTGCTGACGTTTTATTTTGATTTTAGGCAAACTGGGTTTGTTTTTAAGCAGGCTTACTGGGTAGCTTTCTAGTGAGTAAATGGAATTTCAAGGCAGCAGAACTGTGAAGGCACTCAGAGATCTACAAGGATCAGGACCAAGTTGTACTGGATGCCAGGGGCAGACACGAGACACCACACTTACTTTGAACTACCAGTTTAACATTTGTAGCAGTTAAATGTCTCTCAAATGCATCTTCAAAAATAGGGTAGTGAAGACATTTCAAACTTCTACAGAGATTTAAATACTTCCTCTAGGATCACTAATAAAATGTAATACCACTTGACAGCAAATATGGGTTTGAGATGTTTGGAGTGTACTCTGCAGACACATTTGTTCATGTTGGAACAAAGAGGGCTGAAAAGCTTTTTAATTAAAACTAGGATTCCTCAAATCTTTTTTTTTTTCTTTTTTTTTTTTTTCTGTGGTTTGCTGATTAAATGCTTATGCTCTATCAATTCTTCTCTGATGTCCAGAATTCAGTTTGAGTATGTTTAGGCCAACATCCAACACATGCAAATTCTGTTCTCCTCCCACAGTCTCCCATTTGCTAATGATGAAAGCACTACTGCCAGCACGTATTCAACTACTTCCTCAGATGGAGGCATTAATCTTTGAAGGGACAGAGTACAGAGTTCAATTTACTAATGCAAAACATGAGTGAGGGAAGATCTACTGCTGAGATTTATGATGGGTGGAGAAAAATATAAGCATAAGCATACACCCACTGTGGGAAACCTTGGAATACCATCTTGAAATTCTCTTTTTAATTAAATGCAACTTTATACTTTTTTCCTATTCAAATGTGGGGGAAATCAATGGTCAACTGATATCCTGGTGACTCTAGTGATACTCTTTTCCAATACCATGTTTTAATCAGCAGTCATAAATATGGCTGTTTCTATCTCCTGTAAGCCAAGAGTGCCATCCTTACCTCTGGGCTACAGAGGCACAATGTAATTATCTCTGAGCTAGGGAATTGGTTAAAGCTACAGAAGTATGAGGGAATTATGCAAGACCAGGCAAACTTAGAGATTTACAATAAAGAAAGAATAAAGATTTCCATCTAGGGCTAAAATGTTCTCATTGCAGTCCAACCTATGGAATAAATTATGCATGTACCTAACCCGTAGCTCAAGGTGTGTCTGAAGCTCATCTGGGTACAACCACACTAGTTTTAAACAACCTAACTCTTTTAGGAGGAACTTGGACCAAACAGAGTTTACTGTAGGCATCAGAGCTTCTGTGCACATTTACATGAGACTTCAGTCCCATCCTGGTACACCCAATCTGTGACAAGTGACATTTCACAGATGCTCCTATATAGCCTAGATCCGAGTTGTCATATCCCAGAGAACCTGTGTCACATGGGTGACATCTTTCTTGATGCCCTTTCTAGACAACTCCAGCTTCTTAATATGAGTATCCACTGTGAGCCAGGCAGCCACCTTTCCCAAGATCCTGATGTCTTTGCTTTTCTAGTTCAACAACTCCATCCTGGTGCTCCCCACACTGCCCGATGAGAGATCAGAAGCCTCTCAGCAGCCACCTATGAAGCTGAACCACTGTGTCTGCAAGTGTGGAGGAATCCTTGGCCAGATACAATCAGAAAGAACAGCCTCTTTCCCATGCTGTATATCTCTATTTTGAAATCAAAGTTCTGCTCAACGCAGAAGGAGTTTTCAAGCCACTCCTGTGTAATCTTTCTATTACAGGAATTGCCTCACAGACACAGACACTAAGGACCAGGATAAAAAGTCAGCATTTCTGGATGAAGGGAAATGCCAAACTATGAGGCTTAGGCACATGAGCAAGATGTGACTGAACGTGTTACCACACGTGGTCTGAGCCTTATCATTCATCCCACATCTTCTCTTTGTGTGAAATGAGCACTGAAACCTGACGATGAGCTTTAATATAAACTGTAGCTCAGTCATAGGTAGTGCTGCTGCTTCACAGAAGCAGATGCCAATAAAGATGGACAGAGTAGCACAGGAGAAAAGATCAGAGTTCGAGTTTCAGGATACATCTGGATGAAAAGCAGACACAGTATTTGTGTGGATTCAAAATCTGATGCAAATTCAGACATGTTAAAGCAGTTACACATCCGCTTTCCACAAACATCCTAATAGCTGAGCATAATCGCCAGTGTCTGGGCAGAGCCAACACTAACCTGAATGCTGCAATTTTTGCCAGATTCATCAGAAAGTGTGAAGGTACTGAATATGCAGTGCTTGGCTGAAAATCAGGTTGGTGGAAGAAATATGTGGAAGTTCTACAAATACCTAAGTCTTAAAAGTAAATATTAGCCTAGTATTAATGAACAGAAGAGAAGCTACAGCCTGAATTTAATGGAAAATTAAAATTACACTGTTTAATCATACCCATTTCTAATGTCTGCTATTAGATCGAGTTCTGGCTCAGCATAGTAAGGATAAGACACAGATTACACTAGAATTACACCACATTCATCAGGATAAGAGAGTTTTGAACACAGCCTTGTTGTGTTGCATTCCTGGAGAGGCTGAATGAGTAGATTAATTTGGAGTACTGAAAGCATCTGTAAATTTACAGCAGCAGTATAAGTTGCGTCAAGAGTATTTGTTCATACCTCACCAGGGATCTGCAGAAACAGAGTTTCAACTCTGGTAAAATGCTTTCATCTTAGGAAGGGAGTGATCCTCCACTCACAACATCAGCTCTTGAGCAGTGAAATGAGACACTGGATTAAGTGATGGAGTTTACAATCTGCTCCAACTTCCACAGCCAACTGCTCCCTGTGTCGCATGCACAGCAGAGTTGAAGATGTTTAGCTGACATCTAAACATGGGATAACACAGCTGGAAAGCCTGAATGTTTGAGGTATTAGAGCACTGAGGTTATTCAAATACCAGCTGCTGGAGCAGTATGGCACTTAGCATCACATACAAGAGAGGAAGAATCACTTCCCATGCGCTTCCACAGCCCTGTCATATTACATTCGAGATTTATTTATGCTGTGGGCCACTTTATTGATTAATAGCATCAAGAGATTTAACTAGCCACTAAATTATTCTGGCAGGCCAGGTCTGAGTTGTTTTATTACCCCCCTCCTCACACATACACACCAGCTTACTCAACAGATATTATGAATTATTGAAGGTGGCATTTTAATGTACTCAGCAAGGTGCTCTGGCATGGGGCTTCCTGGGTTCCCATGGCATTTTAATATCAAATGTATTTCAGCTACTGGCAGAGGGCTCTGGGCACTAAAGGCTGTACTTGGTGTTCAAATCTCTTAGCACTCACATCAAGGATCATTACCTAACCTGCCTGTCAAGCAGCTGATTATATTAAAATGAGGTTTGCCAATAAATAAGAGAGAGTCTCCAAATCCTCCACCCAGAGCAGTCTGTTTTCAGGCTAATTGGAAGCTATTTTTTACCAGAACAAATACTGCTTGTCCATAAATCTGCAGGTATCATCATGCAGTTCCTTATAAAATGTCATCTCTGTCCTGGTTGGGAGCAGATCAATGCTCACCGCTCTCAGCCACCCTGCACAGCTGCACACACACTTTGGTTCATGCCAACCATGAAGCCTCCTCATATCAGTCCTGACAAACCCAGAGTTTGTTCAAGGAGGGACTCAGGCCTCACTTTTATGCTCTGGACTCCCTTGAAATGTCCATTCAAGTCAAGAGGATGCTCTGCAGCAGCCCCAGCGTGCTTTGGCACTAGCCCTTGCTTTGGAGACCTGGTAAAAATAACCACTCACATCATGGCAGGAGGAGAAGTATCATATCCCTTTTCTTTCACATCTATGGAGTCATAGTTTAGGAGGCCAGAAAAAGGCTGCTCAGCTTTCAGCCTGGGGTTCTTTCCAGATAGGACATGGATGAGGAGGGGGCACAACTAATATAGAGGAAGCCTTGAGGTTTAAGGACCATCTTCTTCTCCAGGGGAGAGCTAAAATTCACAGTCAGAAAGAACATTTGAGCCCAATAAAGTCTTTCTGAGGCAGTCCAGGTGAACAGTAAAGTCATATTATCACCTCAGGTGTCTTTGATCATCTTAAAATCAACCTTAGGACAAAAATCACCAATGAAATCTAAAATATTAGAAGTCAGCAGTGACTTTCCAAAGATGCCTGTCCTGTTATGAATCAGAGGCCTTGTTGTTTTTCCTGCTCTAAACCCTGCCACTTTAAGAGCAGGTTTAACACCCTTTCACTGCTGGATTATGGCAAAGAACCACAGAAGCATGCAGGATTACAGAAACTGTCACTTCTTCCTCTCTGTCATGAACCTGGGAAGTCCAAGACATGCAGCAACTTGAACATGGAGTTCTCAGGCATTTTCTTTTTGGTTGGGCCCTTTCTGGGGTTTGGTGCATCAGCACTGCTGCCCTTGCAAAGAGGAGGCATGGCCAGGAGCACCCTGATTCTGGGACCAGCTCACTTGGGATTCCCAGCTGCTTCCAGCAGCTCTCAGCTTTGCCTTGGGAAGGGACTTTCCTCTTTATGATTAACTGGCTTGGAGGTGTCTATGTTTTCAAGTAGGCCAGTAGCATATACAATTTCAAGTAGGCATTGGTCCAGCCAAAGCCTTACTCATCTCATGTAAAGCCTGGCCAGAAATGATAGCTTCCTTTATTTACAGACATAGAAATAACAGCTGTAACAGTGAGGAATGTCCACAGGAGATAGGACAAGCTGTAAGAAGCTTCAGCAGCCCTGAAGGTCCTCTCTCCCCCTGCTGATGAGTTCAGGAGGGGAGCGGGTGCCCAGGCAGCTGAACACTATCCCTGCTAGAGCCTTCCTGGGACAGGGTGGGCAAACATCTGGCAGGAATGACAGAGGAAAGGACAAACTGTGTCCTTGGGCAAGCAAATTGTGTCATGCCCAGCTCTGTGGTTTATTTTCAGTGTTCTGGTTTTGGGCAGAGGCTGAGAGCTTCTCTCCCTAAAAGCCCAAGATGAGCAGTTGTTCCCAGATCTCCTTGGAAATTATCATCCTAGTCCCAGGTCCTATGTATACAAAGAAAGATCACATGGGGGAAAATTTAAACTCAGACTCTTCCTCTGGACTTGTTATCAATTTTCTCAGCTGACAAGGACAGGCTGCTCACAGGAACTTGAAAGGTGCCACAGCTGTGCTCCGCAGGGAGCCTGGTTACTGCTGGTTGCAGCAGCCGGGCTCTGTACCTGTGTTGCAACACTCCAAAGCAATGATCCCTAGTCCTTATGTATTTCTAGGAAACCAGAGTGACAATTCACCCACACAGAAGCCTGAAGCAATTAATGGCATGGAAGAAACTTTTTCAGTGGAGTATCAGAAAGTTGGGTTTTTTTTAAAGTGTTTAGTGCTTTCAAACTGATTTTAAAAATACATAAAACCAATTGCTCTGCAGTCAGACCCACCCCTATCTATGCCCCAGCACTTATAGCCCCACAGCAAAGAGGAGGACCAGAAGACAAGGTCATAATGAAATGTTATTTTTAATCTGATTTTTTTTATTATTATTGCCTTCTCTTTTTGCCCACCTGAGCCCTCTGCTCCATGAATTCACATAGCAATTGCCCAAAAGGCAGTTCAGGTGAAGCACTTGCCTGGGACAAGATTTGTAGTTGTTGACTTGCCCGACAAATCAGACATGCATTTCTGAGAAGTATTTAGGTACTTCAATCCCCTAGACTGTCTCTCCCTTTCCCTTATCTGTGTAAATGACAAGGTCTTTGAAGACCTAATTTCTCTTCATTATTTCTGCACTACTTTGATTTTGCTACAGACTAATATGGTAGTGGTTATGTACAATTAAAGACCAGAAATGTGGACAGCTCAGCATTTGCCATTTGCCCCTTGCCAAATGCAACAAGGCACATTCATTAATAAAAGCAAATATCTGAATTAAAGCAAGAGGAAAAAGGCTGACCCTGGTTTATGAATTCTCTGTCCATCGCTAATCTCTCCCCAGGGCTGGGTACAAGCTCTGAGAATTGTTCTGCTAATAAGTCAGATTAACACTAATATTTCCCAGTAGAGGATTTTGGTTTTATTGACACTATAAAATGTTGCAGGATGCATTTGTGATGTACATCCAGGCAGTGGGAAAACACTTGACCTGATAGCAAGATCATCCAGTGCTATGAGGGCTATGGTGCTTTCCCATGACTCATGAATTTGTAGTCAAATATTCCATGACTCATGGATTAACCTGACAAAACCCAGAGGGAAGAAAAGTTATTGGGCTATTGGCTGACAAGAGCCTTTTAAAATTAACATGGCATAACAAGCAGGATACCAACATCCTCCTTCTGACTCTTGAGAAACTCATCAGGAAGAGTTTTATGCATTCACTTATTACCAAGGGACCTCAGCTGGGGTTATGTAATTAGGATGGGACACTTTTTGCAGCTTCGAGGCTTGAATAGCAACATTAGTATAATCCAGTTACAGAAAGCATAACCACATGCACCAAGCTATTAATACCAGCTTGTATTTAATTGCAGTTCCCTTCCATTCTAGTGCAAATAAACAAAATACAAATACATGGAAACCAAAATGTAGCCATAAATGAACCACAAGATAAAATCAACAAGGTTATCTGCCTCCCCTTCAGCCAGAAGGTTATGGTTATGCACTTGCTTAACACTGTCTAAAGAATAGCTTGACCCCATGGACAGGGCATGGAAGGGGGGTGTGCACACACGTCAAAATTCCTGGATGAATTTGTGCTCCTTGCTTTGCAATGAATTTCCTGGAAAGCTCTGGGCACCTCTGCATCACCAACAACATGATCGTGGTGGTAAATGAAGTCATACAGACATACCTCTCTGTTCCCTCTAAAATAGGGTGAATGGAATTGCAGGGTAGAGAAGGCGAAATACATTAAATATTGTGGGGCCAGTGATCAACTGCAGTCACAGAGGCCATAGGAAGGTCTGGGATCCTGCTGGTCAGACATCAGTGAATTCCAGAGGAACACAAAGGAACTGGCATTGAAAAGCTTGTCTGCTTGGGATTTACAGGGGATAGAAAACACCCTTTTATTTTTAATTTGGCATTCATTCTCAGTCTAATCCCATATCTGGGTTTTTAATGGCTTGTTTGAGTTCTCTTGTGTAGACATAATACTATCGACCTAAGTCTAGGGATCAACACAATGCATTTTGCATTCAAAACATCACAGTCGGTTTGGTTTAAATAACATATTGTATCATTCCAACAATACTGATTGTATGTTCAAGATTTTCTCCTTCAAAAGCTATATATGATGGATAAAGAGGTTAAAAACCCAGCAGAAGACTAGAGTTTGAATGGCAGCTAGGGGAAAGAGAAGAACGCTGGAATTATTTGTTTTAAGAAAACTTGTTTATTTTTAATGACATCCTGTGGTTTATAAGACTAGGATTTGTGCTTGGCACAACTTCCTTCAGATCTCAGAGTTTACACTGAGAATCAGATTTTTCAGTCAACATTCTTAATCTTTTAAACTAATAGAGCACCTTTCATGAAAAACTCCAAGTGCTTCACCATCCTCAGGCTGTATGTTTTAAGACCTTACTCAACCATTCACAGTTCACTGTAGCACCCATAGAGGAGTCTGGAGCCTCACTCAGCCAGATGAAACAATTCTAATTACACTGACTCGTGCCAGCAGAGGAGTTTGCTCACGCCAGCCAACATGCTTAGGAGGAGAATCAACTTCAACGACATGTGTAATCACTGTGACATCAATTTAATGTGTCACAGGACATTAAATTGAGGCCATGATAAAAAAAAAGAAATCTGCTGATACCTGAGTGAGCACAGTGTGTTGTGTAAGGCACAGAGGAGCTGTTCCTGTGACTCTGACACAGAAAGAGCCAATGGACCTGAGCAGCAACAGCCATAGCAAGATGCACACTCATTCCCTCCCATGCCTGCATATCCCTTCTAACCATCCCAAGTGAGGGAGAGCTGGGAGGGATAGATCTTTGTAGATGGGCAATTCAGTTTTTCTAACAGCGAGCTTCAGAGGAAGGTCCCCCATATCTGAATAGGATGCCCCACTTAAAGAAATTTATAAAAAAGAAAATATACCAGAAACAATGAAAATACAAACATTACCAGGCACTGCAATTCAGCACTGTCACTGAGGATGAGCACTGCCACCCACAGACCCACCCACACCCAACCAACCTGCCTAATTTGATCAGAGAAGTTCTCATGGTTGGATTCAGTTAGAAGGACCATTCACACATAGGCCCTGGAGCAAATTCTACCATTCTAGCCACATAAATGTGCTCCTATCTGAATCACAGAGGATCTGCTGGTACACAGCAAATCAAGTGTCCACTGTATAATCATTTAACAAGTTCCCTCATGATCCAGGAGGCACACGGTGTCTGCATCACACAGGAAATGTCCTGCCTGTTCTGGCCATCAGCCTGGCACGGGCCAGGTGAAGGCATCACTGCAGTATAGCAGCAATGTAAGAAATGAAAATACTCCAGATTCACAATGAGCAATGGTTAAAGGCAGTGTTAAACCTATTCTGTAACTACACTAACTGACCAGCTCATACATTGCTGGCTTATATAACATCTGCTTCTTTTTCTTTTTTTTCCTTCCCTGTTATAAAAAAAAAAAAAAAATCAAGGCCTCTTTGCTGTTTGCCCTATAATTCCATTAAAGAGCAAATCCTCTTATCATACACTTCACTGTAACAGGTTTGCTGTGTACATGCATTTTCCAGAATATTTCCAACAGAACTCCTTGTGCTGATTGCAAGAACTGTTATCAACTGTTTTAAAATAGACAATGATGCGTACATAGCCTTGGCAAAGGGTTTGATTTAGACCTGTATTTCATTTATCTTGAAAAACAATTATGTTTAGCAGAGTTATCTCCTTGTGACCTCTACCAACCGGCAGTGTTGAAGACCCCAGGGCAGTAAAGGATTTAGCCCTTTGCTACCTACTCCTCAAATGGGTCAGTCAGTGAAGGTTAGGGTCAGGCTATGATAATAAATTGAATTTAAGCATTTCTAATGTGGAAAGTGTAGTGCCTACCCACCTTCTACTCTACCTGAAGCATCTGAATTTGAATACACACTTTATTATAACCCAAACAGGCACAACTGTCAAGTGCCAGTTTAAGCCCAGAAGCAAAACAGGACAGAGGGCTTAGAAAAACAGGCTACTGGGAGGTTCCTCAGCCCTTATGTGATCTCAGCAGTGACCTAAGGAAGAAGCTTAAGGACACTGCCAAAAAGTTTCCTTTCTAGAAATACAG